>AYEL01078739.1:0-14156 GCA_000484575.1 Olivierus martensii
AACTTTTAAACTAAAATATAATACGTTAGCATATAGGAAAATAACGATAAATAAATAATAGAGTGCATAATAAAATAAAAATAGGACAGGTCCAAGTTAACTTCCTCACAATACATTAAACTCAAAAATCTCGCATTTTAAAATCTAGCAGTGTTCTTATCATTCCATTGTTCTATATTTATTCATTTTTATACTGATGATAGATGTAATATTCTGAAAATACTTTATTAAAATTTTTGACTGATATTTTCAATTATCCAAACAATTTAGTATAATTTTTTACTTTAGAATCCATCACACTTTACGAAAAAATCCTCAATTTAAAATTTAAAAAGTTAGAGCAAGAATTCTGGAGCTTCTATGTATTCTGTTTGTTATTTTATGATTTCTTACTTTAATTGCTATCAAATATTAATATTGCAAGTTATACCCACCAGAAAACTTCAAATTTTATCATATATTACATAATTTTATCATATTTTATCATATATTATGTTTCAAATTTATCATATTTTCACATTGTGATAGGCTGCCATACAATTTCTATCATGTATAATTGAATTGAAATCAGATAGGGAGCTGTTATAATGTTTGTTTTATAAAGCAGTTATGTTACAAAGAATAAATAAAATTAACAAAAAAATAAAAATAACAGAAAATGATAAATAATAAATAAAAATAACAAAATTAAAAAACCTATATGTCCAACTAATTGTCCATTCAGTCTGATCAAATACCTGTTGGCCAATGTCCATTCAGTCAAATGTCCATCTGTGAAATGTCTGTCAACCAAATATTTATCAGTTGTGTCCAATTATGGTGAGTCAAGGTAATCTGATGTCTACTTGGTTGTTTATATGTACAGTCAGTTCCAAAAAGGTGTTCACCTAGGCATAAGATGTTCGGCTTCCTTACAATAATTACAAATTAATGAGATTAATTGGTTCAGGTGCGAATTCGAGTTTGCAGGGCTTTGGTTGATTCCATTTATTTTTTAAAAGCAACAAGGTTAGGTAGGCTTAATGACTGGTGTTCAATCATTTTTAAATTCGAGTTTGCAGGGCTTTGGTTGATTCCATTTGTGGAATTCCGGGCGGAAGGAAAAGCGGAATTGACAGGCAAATGGCCTAAAATCCCGGTCCCCGTAAAATGCGCGGGCAAGGATGACGAATGAGGCTGACGACTCGAATGATAGAGGCGGAGAGCAACATTGAATAAATTCAATACAATAAGTTATCAAAGCACCAAGTAAAGCACTGGCAATAACACAATGTCGACTACAGGAAGTATTTTATTTTATTGTTTTATTTGAAAATGTATACTTCTTTCTGCGTTTGTAATAAAATTAAAAAAATGTTCCAAACGATTCTCATTAATAAAGTGTTTAATATCTGTTGATTGACCGAACGATATTTATTTCATTTACATGACAACTTTTAACAACTTTATCGTCAGTTTTTAAAAAAGGAAAAAAAAAATTGAAAATGAATTTTGCATTATTACACCTGTTTTGATTTTCTACTAATTTTCTGGTAAGAGTTTATATTTGTGTTGGATAGTCAAATTTAGTTTACGTTCCACCATATCTTTCTGAAAGTTCAGTAAAAATACAAAGCATAACAGATTTCAATAGTTACGTGCGTATTATGTCTATTTAATTTAATAAACATGGTATATCCTTGACTTGTTGTATATTTTATTGTTTTCATCCAAGCATTATAAAACAATTTGACTTGATTTTTAAACATACAAATGCTGATCTCAATTTCTAAACACAAATTCATTTTAAAAAGTCATTTTTTATGAAATATTTTATTAATTATATCAGTAAATGTTTATCATGAAATAGTCATACTTAAATATACATATGCTTCAGATTTACCAAAATAATTCCTTTCGAATATATATATGCTACTTATAAATCTAGTATTATAATTCATAAAACATTGCTGCTATTCTCTCAATATAAAATCTTTTTTCAGTTTAAACTTTAAAAAATCATGCTTATGCAAATAAAATTTCATTCTTATCCTCAATGAGAATATATAAAAAACTCTATATATAGTTTATATATAATATACGGCAGCAAACAAATTTGGTATAGTTACATTAGCATATTAGAATTTAAAAAAATAAATCTGTAAATATCATATCACTATTCAAAATTTAAAAAATGATATTAGAGCATGTTATCTATTTACTCAATGCATAACTAAAAAGTCTACCTTGCTTGAAATAATGAACAGCGATTAGTCTTTTCATTTCAGAGCACTGTAAACAATCCATCTCATTTGTAACTTCAGCCCTATTCTTATTCAGAATGGACATGTCCATTTTTAGCTTCCATGATGCAGGTTTGAATTGTCAGACTTTATAACCAATCAACTTTCTGTAAGCTCAGCCTCTGTGAAGTAGCTGAACACCTTTTTGAAACCAACTGTACATGGATGTATGTTGAGGAGAGCTGCTATAAAGCAGCAGTTGGATGTGGAGGTAGGTGATGAGAAACTATGCTATATGCTGATGATACTGTTCTTCTTTCTGAAAAATTGAACAAGATCTGGCAATGCTTGTTGCAAGATTGAATGAGGCATATGGGAATATCCAAATGAGAACAGATAAGAAAAAAAAAGAAAATGCTTGTATTTGAGATGGATGAAGAACATATAAGGCTGAGACTGAACTAGATGAAATGAATTTGGAATAGGTAAATGATTTTGTGTACTCAGGAAAATATTTGAGAAAGAGGGTCACATTGATAGCAAGGTTTCAGAAAAACAAACATTGGATTGAATATTATGGATGCACTTCAAAAGTATGCTAGGAATGAGAAGTTGTTAAAGAATAAGGAAGGCTAAGGATCTGTATGTTGATCCCGACATTAATATATAGAAGTGAGATTTGGATACTGTATGAAAGACATAAAAACATTTGCATATAGTAGAGATGAAATACTTGAGAAGTGTTTTTGGAATGGATTGATATAATTTTGTTTTGAATGACAAAATATGCAAGTAATATAGAGTGAAAAAGAATGTGTAGATGCAGTGTGTAAGTCAACTTTCAGATGGTTTTGTCATTTAGAGTAAATGAATGAAGTATGACTAACATAGTGACTGTAAGCTGGATATGTGTTTGGTAAGTATGGAAGAAGTAGGCCAAACAAAGAATGGAGAAAACAAATGGATGAATATTTGAGGATGTATGGATTTGAATAAGAAGTGCACTTGTATGAAAAAATGACTGTGTAGGAAGATGGTACAATGTGTAGGGATATGGATTTATGGTGCTGTCTAATCAGTAGTGATTTTGTGAGATTTTTCTCTCACTTTTTCTTTCTCTTCATTTTTTTTCTTTGAATACTGCCCATCCTCTTACAAAGATACTAAACATAATGTTGGTTGTTGTCGCATTGTTCTATAAAATTATCAAAACTGTTGCAGAAATTGAAGTAAAAATATTTATGTTCAATTTTGCATTTAACTAAATGAAGTCTAAATAGATTTGTAAAAATTTTCTGACTCAGATTTATAATTTTAAAATTAATTATTAACATAATAAAATTATATTTAAAACTGATTTTAAACTTAGTTTTATCAATAATTAGCTAATTGAATTAATTAATCAATAATTCATAATTTATTGAATTCTAATTAAATTTATATATGAAATATTTTCAAAACAATCTTCAAACAGAAATAAAATTTTTAAGTTTTTCTAACAGTGGTATTATTGATATAACAAATCTGATTCAACTGAAACATTTAGAAAATCAATTAAATTTAAATTTAATTGATTTTCTAATTCAATATTAAATTCTAACATATTATTAGAATTTATTACTGTATATACTTGTGTATAAGTGACCTCCTATTTTTGAGTTTAAAAATTTGTAAAAATTTTAACTCATATAAAAGCCGACTCTCAACTTTCAAATGTTAGAACAATATGGCATTCATTGAAATAAATAGATAATTTTTTTTATAATTTTAAAGATTTTTAAATCCAGTTCTCAATTAGAATAAATATGGTCTCAGACAAAATTTCAGATTTATAGCATGGAAACATCATGACATAACATTAAGAGAGAGCAGGATGCAATTCTATCACTTCATATCTTGTTGCATCTTTCTACAATACAATTTTATTGAAGTGTTTTTTCAGCAAAAAATATCAAAGAAATATTAAAAATTTTGGTCATTTCCAAATTTTAACAAAAAATCAAAATGAATATATATAATATAAGTTTAGCTGGAATTAATGGGATTGAAAAACCAACCAGTACATATGCAATCATCTGAAGCACTAATCAGATTTGCAGCAAAATAATCATTCAGTATTTTCTAAATGATCAGAAATATTTCCATTTATATTAACTGATGATACAGGTTTCCCCGCTGTATGAAAGTTGATTGTTACTATGAAATTTTTCATAAACCAAAAAGGTATAAAGTGAAGAAACAATTACCATTAATTTATATGGGAAAAATTTTTAGCTGTTTCCAGATCCAAAAAGTCTGTCAAATGGCCACAAGGTAAAGCAATGGCCTTCTATCTTAGAGGATCTGGATTCAATTCTGGATCACACAACTTTAATTTTTCAAAAGACATCTGGTCTGCTTGTTAAAACCATGTTTCAACCTTCTGATTGACCTTATCATAGGTATTGGACAGCTTGTGATGGGTTCTAAAAGTGGCTGCCTCCAGATAATTTATATGCTATGTGTGATATGGCTGCTTAATTTATCTAACTAACCTAGCCCAAAAAATCACCTGCCAAATCATACTAAATAATACATATAAAGCCTGTTTTGTGTTATTTGGCATGTTATTTGTCCAGTTTTATACTAACTATAACACTCTTATGAGCTCTGTTATGATATATCTTTTCTGATATCTTAAGACTAAAGCTGAAACTCAAGCTGATGAGTTGTTACTACGGAAAGCTTGAGCTACCCAATCTTTTTCGATAAAAATTATTAGCAAATTGTATTTTAAATCTTGCTAGTCAATGTAATTGTGGCTATAATGAATGATTTGTGGTTTGATTTTGTTTTGTCATACAACATTCACCTGGACCAAAATGCATCAAATACAATGTTCATGAAAATAAAAAGAATATGTGAAAAACACCTGTAAAATGCAAACATTAAGAAATAATAATACAGTGAAACCTCTCTATGTTGGACACATTTGATTCCTTCAAAATGTGTTCAACTTAGAGACGTGTCCAACATAAAAAGATTCATAAAATCAAAATTTTTTCTAAACATACGAAACACTAAATTTTCATGTCAATGCAATTCTTTATTCAAATCAAATTGGAAACCTATTATTATTTTTAAAAAAAACTTAAAAATGTTAAATATACACTGCAGTCTGTCAGTGCTTTCAACATGACAACTATCTATTTGAAAAGAAGTCTGTAAGTAGAGTTTGCCTTTTTTTATATTTAATTTAAACTTCTTCCACATATTTTCAATTTTATTTTTTCTTATACCAAATAGAGATATCAAATAGAGTTTCAACAATCTCTGGTTCATTATTAGAAAATGGTTCAACCCTCTACATATTCCAAAACTGTTTCATGATCATTCCAACAAAGTCTCTTTGTTCAAATTCCTCTATATATTTCAAAACTGTTTCATGATCATTCAGTTCCTCTTCCAACAAAGTCTCTATATGAATTGAACTGGATATAATCTTTTCAATTAAATCATTAGCCATAAAATTTTTATATTCATGACAGACAAGATTGTTGTCAAAATTTGTAAAATCTTCAGTTAAAATTTAAGGATGATAGTTCTAGGAAGAGTCCTCAGTTGTTCTCCTAGTCAAAGTTATTGATCTCTTGCCTTCCTTGCTCAGTGAAATCTATAAGGAACCTAGCTTTTTAAAAACATTTCTGAATAGTTAATTGTGAAACTTCTTGTCATGCAACATAAATCTATCTCACTGCATCCAGAATAGTAAATGATCAACAACTCGCTTCTTTTTGCATCCAGAATAGTAAATGATCAGCAACTCGCTTCTTTTGGTCTGATGTCAGTTTATTTGATTTTCTTTTACCGCTTTTTAAGATCTCTAACGTGCTTTCTAAGATCTCTAACGAAAGCTTAATCATAGCAACAGAAGAAACAACACACAATTTATTTATTTATTTGAACAACACCCTACAACATAGAAATGGGTGTCCCCCCTTAAGTTGTATTTACAATAATAAGTAAATCATGGATTTATAAGTCATAAGCAACCATCTCGAGGCATGACTAATCAATGTTATAAGTTATAAGTTTGTCTTTCACAATGTTATAAGTTTCTCTTTCACAAATTCCTTTGGTTAATCTTCTAAACCTAAATAAAAATGTCAATGCAACATATATCCATCTCACTACATCCAGAATTGTAAACGATCAGTAATTTGCCTCTTTTGGTCTAATGTCAGTTTATTTGATTTTCTTTTACTGCTTTTTAAGATCTCTAAGGAAAGCTTAATTACAGCAATAGAAGAACAGAACACAATTCTCAAAGAAAAAATATAAAATATAAACCAAGGTCTATAAATACCGAAACTAGCTAATTATAGCCCAAATATTTTTAATTTTATTGCAACAAAATATTCTGGCTATAATTTGGCTAGTTTTGGTTTGATGCTCGGTGTTTGTATTTACAGTAATAAATAAATTATGGATATATGTCATTAGTAACCATCGCAAGGCATGACTAATCAATGTTATAAGTTTTTCTTTCACAAATTCCAACTTGACAGTTTTACTGTACTTATAAACATTTTGTATTAGAGCATGATAAATCCAATAACAGCAATAATTTGGTCAACAGACATAAGCATAAAAATTTAATTCATAAAAATGTCATTAAAGTATATAATTGATGTAAAAATAAATCAAAATATGCTAAAGAAACTATATGTTGAATAAAATACCCATGGCTGAGGTGTGTCAATGGTATGTCCACCCCACACTTTCTTTCTTGTGGGAGTGGAGATAATGTAGAATAAAATACCCATGGCTGAGGTGTGTCAATGGTATGTCCACCCCCACACTTTCTTTCTTGTGGGAGTGGAGATATCAGAATGTTTAGGTTTTTAAAAAGATTCCTTAATACAATATTTTTATAAAATTTCAGATTATTTCATTGTGAATTTCATTTCTTATAAAAGATGTGGTTGTTTTTTTAATATTCATTTTGATCAGAGGAATTTGGAAATTTTATCTTATTTAAAAATAAGAACGAATTAAATTTCTTTTTTTTGTACATTATTATGATATATTTTATTGTTCCATTACTTAGACTAAAAGTTTATATGCTGAAATTATTTTGTGGCATGAATAAAGAATGATTTTATATAAAAAATTTTTTCAGGTTATTCCAAATATATGAAAAATTATTCTATATATATATATAATTGTAAATTTTAAAATTACTTAGAACAGTTTCAAAAATAATTCTGAAACTTACATAGAAATTGTAAATCCTGTCTCTTATATAATAAAATAAAAACATTTTAATAAAGCTAAATATATTTTACTAGTTTACGAACTCTGGATTGCAGAGTCGCTAGTTGTTAGGATTAGTTATAATTAGAATTATTGACATTCGTTCTAATCAGCGACTTTGCAATCTTTTTTAAAAAGATTTACAAGATTAAAAATAGAATGATTAAGATATGTGGTAGATTGATTAAAGTAGAGGTTACTCATAGTCCTCTCGCAATTCCTTTACTGGTTCGTACAAAAAAAAAAACTATATCAAAATCCAGGCATGTTCCTGAAAAAATGGTTTCTGCACCCACGTGTTGGTAATATGTTTCAAAGAGGCAAGGAATAGCATAAACAATAGTTTATTTAATTAAATAGTACAAAAAAATTTGGATGCAAAATATATAAAGCAAAGAATTAAAACTACATAAATAAGGTTACAATTACCATCTTGCATATCAATCACAAAGTTACATCAAATTGGATATACCAGAAATAAAACTAAGACTTGTGGGAACTAATAGCAGAATTAGTTCGATATATACAAATACTTATCTTACAGAAGTACAGATGAGTTGTACAACAATCTCGAAGGTGGATGAATATGGATTTCTTTGTGTGCACGACTAGTCTCCTTCGTCAAGCTATTCTTCACAGGTAAGCCTGAGAATCCTTAAGCTGGAGTTTCCAAACCATATCCACACGGCACTGAGAACCCCACAACATTCAATATGACGTTG
Source organism: Olivierus martensii (assembly GCA_000484575.1). Classification (NCBI taxonomy): domain Eukaryota; kingdom Metazoa; phylum Arthropoda; class Arachnida; order Scorpiones; family Buthidae; genus Olivierus; species Olivierus martensii. Next base: position 8,240 of record AYEL01078739.1, read on the forward strand.
AAGCCAAAAACCCAAAGTATCCCGTTTGCCTTGGATAAGTGAAAACGGGATACTTTGGGTATATAAAACAAAAACTTTGGTCAATGACCACAGATGCTATAATCTTTTTTAAAAAGATTTACAAGATTAAAAATAGAATGATTAAGATATGTGGTAGATTGATTAAAGTAGAGGTTACTCATAGTCCTCTCGCAATTCCTTTACTGGTTCGTACAAAAAAAAAAACTATATCAAAATCCAGGCATGTTCCTGAAAAAATGGTTTCTGCACCCACGTGTTGGTAATATGTTTCAAAGAGGCAAGGAATAGCATAAACAATAGTTTATTTAATTAAATAGTACAAAAAATTTGGATGCGAAATATATAAAGCAAAGAATTAAAACTACATAAGTAAGGTTACAATTACCATCTTGCATATCAATCACAAAGTTACATCAAATTGGATATACCAGAAATAAAACTAAGACTTGTGGGAACTAATAGCAGAATTAGTTCGATATATACAAATACTTATCTTACAGAAGTACAGATGAGTTGTACAACAATCTCGAAGGTGGATGAATGTGGATTTCTTTGTGTGCACGACTAGTCTCCTTCGTCAAGCTATTCTTCACAGGTAAGCCTGAGAATCCTTAAGCTGGAGTTTCCAAACCATATCCACACGTCACTGAGAACCCCACAACATTCAATATGACAATGAAGCCAAAAACCCAAAGTATCCCGTTTGCCTTGGATAAGTGCAAACGGGATACTTTGGGTATATAAAACAAAAACTTTGGTCAATGACCACAGATGCTATAAACATTCAGTAAAATAAAAGAATTGGAGATGTTTTCTTGGATAAGTGTCCAATTGCAAAGATCACAGATTTGTTGATCTTCATCCACAATTAGTAACATACAACTGTGCCTTTTGCAGAATCTTGGATGCAGATTTCCTCTCTCCTGTTTCTACAATAAGTTGATTCATAATGCTGGCCATCTGACTTTATTTCATGGAGTGGAACTTGTTATATATCTAGTAGTCACAAATTGTTCTCATAATTATAACTACAACAACTAAGCAAAAATTTTAAATCATTACAGAAAAAGATGGATTTCCTAAAAATAATAATAAACCAAAACTGCATAAAAGATTTAAGTAATCTAGTGCTGTTTTTTCAAGTTATTACTTAAGATGGATTTCCTTTTTGCAATTTCTGTTTTGGCATCTGCATGACAACATAATTTTCCATCATTCAATTCACCTTTTTTAACGCAAACTTTCACCAAGCGTGGTGCTGCCGTCGTCCGCCATTACACTCGATCAAACGTGCTTAGCATAGGTGTTTTCTACTTTCTGAAATAAATTTTTTCCTGATATGGCAACTTATTATTCTGTTATTGGTTGCACAAATTCATACAGAAAACTAAAAAAGTGGAAGTTGGAACAGTGTACTGAACACAAGAATAAATTACATGAAGAATGTAAATGCTTGGTACCATTTAACGTAGGGTTGCCATCCATCCCGATATATGGGGTACCAACTACTTGGTGTGCCAACATATGGTGTAACAAAATATGGTGTACGAACTACTTCTGCTGCAACAAGTTCCATGTAATTGAGTTCTAAATAAAAAGTAATTATATTAAATAAATTTTTTACTTCATTTCTACACCTCCATCTCAGAGTGTTCCAACGAGGTCCCAGCTAGATATGGCAACCCTAATTTAACAGTACAGTTGTCTCCTTACCGAAGCACGGCGAAGTGGTACAGATCGAAATGAGGGCCAAAACACTCAAAAAATTCCTAGTAGATTAGGGGTCAAAAGTCAAACATTTACGAGATACAGAGGCATATAGGCAGCATAGGTAACGGAGCACGGGAACAAGATGCGTTGCATCGCAGACCGTGGCGAGGCCATGCACAACATCAAATTGCATACACAGTCTGTAACGTTTACGAGATACAGAGGCATATAGGCAGCATAGGTAACAGAGCACGGGAACAAGATGTGTTGCATCGCAGACCGTGGCGAGGCCATGCACAACATCAAATTGCATACACAGTCTGTAACCAACAGAACTTTGCGGCTCTATATCTCGTAAACGTTTGACTGTTGACCACTGGTCCACTAGGAGTTTTTTGGTTTGTTTGGTCCCCCTTTTGATCTGTACCACTTTCGCAGTGCTTTGGTAAGACGACAATTGTACCGAGGAAATGATTTTTTTTGTAACCAACAGAACTTTGCGGCTCTATATCTCATAAACGTTTGACTGTTGACCACTGGTCCACTAGGAGTTTTTTGGTTGTTTTGGTCCCCCTTTTAATCTGTACCACTTTCGCAGTGCTTTGGTAAGACGACAATTGTACCGAGGAAATGATTTTTAAAGTGATTGAACTCAACAGAATTAATTAAAATTATAATATATAAGTGAAATTTTTTGCATTCTGTTGGCATGAGTTCAATCACTCAACAGAATTAATTAAAATTATAATATATAAGTGAAATTTTTTGCATTCTGTTGGCATAGCATCAATATGGATTCTACACTTTTATCCAAAATGCATTCTAATTGGTATTATCATATTTATAGTACTATTACCTATTTCTAATCTGTTATTCAAATATTTATTCCATATTCTTGATTCACATTTTTGAATTTATTTATGAATGGCATACTACTATTAAAATATGGCTGTCAGGGTGAAATGATGTTAATCTCCTAATTTAACAAGAATACAGACTTGGCTAAAATTGGAATTAATTAGGGATGCACAATAGATCGCTGGTCACAGTGTTAGAGTTGTTTTAAGCTCCCCTTTCTTACAATGTATGATTTTCCAGATTATCATTTAATGCATTTTTAAGATATATGATTTTTAATTTCTACCTATGTATCAGTTCTAAACTAAGCATAATTAAGATATTAAATTTTGATATATCATTAATAATAACAGAAAACTTAAAATATATATTATTTCATTAGACAGATAAATTCCGTTATCAAATTGCAATAGATAGCATATTTATCAATTTGTTATTTTAAACATATGTTTAAAATAATAAAAATTTAAAGCAGATTCTATTGTTATCTTTTTTATACATATGTATTTAACTTCATAATTATAAATAACAACTTCCTAGGTATAGCAACCAGAATAGGTCTTTATTTAAAGATAAAAATGAAGTAATTTTTGTTTATAATTGATTGGAAGCATTCTTCTATCTAATAAAATAGTTACAATTTAATAATGCAAATATTTCAGAGAACATCAAAACTTACACACACTAACTAATTTAGGAAATAGATAGATATATTCAAAATTTTTTTAAATTCATTAAAAAATAATCCTGTAAATTCTGCTGATATCATATAGTGAATTTTTATTTTAGATTATTAGTCTTCAAATTAGAAATCTTTTACTGTATAAATAATAATAATGGTATTATATTGAATTAATATGAAATTATTTGTCTCAGCAATATGTTTATTTAATACTTGTGAAAGAAACTGCTGATTATTCTGTTATACCATTAATTAAAATTACTAATATAATACAGACTTAAGGTATTGGCTATTTTCATTTTTAATTAAACTATAAAATTTATTATTTGATTAGGATTTTAATTTTATCTAAAAAAATTATCACAATATTAAAAATCAAGTTTCACTAAACATTATTTTGTAATATTTATATACTATATTTTTAATTTTTACTTTATATTTCTGAACTTCATAAAATTAATTACAATATATTTGTTTTTTTAAATTAATGTATTTTTTTAAATTTCAGAACGAGACTATGCACGTGTTGTTTTTCAATCTGTAAATGGAAACAATCTTTTTACTGCTGAATCTTTAAGATCCATATGTAAAATTGATGAAAAACTTCGTCATTTACCTGAATTTGAAAATTTGTGTGTGAGAACTCCTCAAAGAACATGTTGTAGAAGTTGGTCACTTCCTAATTATGTTGCACTGTTGTGTAATTTATCATCTTGTCATGAAATATCAGAAGAAAGTGTTACTTATGTTACAGAATTTTTGAAATCATGTGCTATTTACTATTATAATGTTAAATTAAATCATGAATGTACTAGTAATCCAGTACTTTGTCGAGATGCTCCAAAACAATGTAGGCAGTTTAATGCTGTTTACAATATTATGCATTATTTTACTGATATAAATTTTTTTACTAAAAATTCTGACTTTAATAAGACTTCAAAACTAACATATACCATGGTATTTTTGCCAATTGTTCAAAGATCAACAACTTTGAATTATTACATGAGTTTAGAGAAGACATCATTATCAGATGGGGTGACAGAAGTTGTGGCTATGAAATTAGGATCAAAACAACCACTATTTGATGATTATCTTTTGCACGATACAATCTATGTGGGGTTAGCAGCAGCAGCAACATTTCTGTTACTTTGGATGTATTCTGCATCATTTTTTGTAACACTCATGACATTTATGGCTATTGTGTTTTCTCTCAGTATTGCCTATTTTATATATACAATTGTTTACCAGATCTCTTTTTTCCCTTTTATGAATGTTCTTTCAGCAGTGATTGCAATAGGTAAATAATTTTTGTAGATTATTTTGCATTAATTAATATTATTTAATTTTAATAATTCAAACTGAATAATTAAAAATACAAAGGGAAGCCAAAAAGTTCTTACCATCACCATGTTATGTGTGTGCTATAGAGCTGTAATTGTAAACAATAATAGTTTACTGTCTTACTAATACAGAAGCCTTTTTTGTTTTGACAGATTCTGTTTAACTGGAGTTAGAAGCACGTTGGTAAATGATGTCATGCTGAATATCAAACTGTGATACAATTCCTTCATCTTAAAAGGAAAACTCCACAAAGATGCAAAGTCGCGAATTTGAACGAATGCAATTCTATTAATTATAACTAAACCTAACGGTCTATGACTCTGCAAATTCCAGAGTTCTGCCTCGCTCAATCCAAGTTAACTTCCTCACAACCGTAGGTAATCCCAGTTTACCCACGGGACGGTTCTAACGACTCTGCAATCCAGAGTTCGGCCTGAGCTCAGGTCTTAAACTAATTATAAATTTAAAGATAATTAAACTCAAACAATCTAACAATAACTAACATCTGATCGACAAAACGAAATCGGAACTTACAACTAAAAGTACCGATTAAGTGATAGAACTAGAACAAACAAAACGATGTTAGAAACTTATGCTAATAAATTGAAGAAAATCTCAAACAAGTTAGATAATAAAAAAACTATAAATTTATTAGACTTTAAACACTTACAAAAGTGTTAACAAATGCTTTATTGAAACTATAATAAAGCAACAATCAATTATTCACAAGAACCAAGAACCTTAAATACTACTAAATTCTACTACCTCCACCTCTGATACAAACTTTGAACAATCGTCAATCTTTATAAGAAACTCAAATGTCACTTTCGCCAATTTTACGTCAAGATAACACCTCTCATTATCAAACAACACCTCATTGGTTGCTGTTTTTCATAGGCTTTTATACCAGGTGACTTACAGTCCCGTAAAATTTTATTAAAATTAAATGAAATATCATTCAATTGAACATTATTTTCAATAAAAATATAAATATATTTTAACATTTATTATTTCTTATTATATATATTTACATCTACACATTTGTTAGGCAAATTCAATAATTATATTTATATAATTTAATGAAGATGTTAATCCCTTTCAATAATTACAAAAGAAAGAGAATTTAATTGTCATTGGTAAGATTTACTCTTAATTTTTTACACTGAAATTGTTACAGCGTCGGCCAGATGGCCGCGTGGTAAAGCTTTGGCTTACCACCCTAGAGGATCCGGGTTCAAATCCGGGTCCCACACCTCCAATTTTTCAGGAGGGGTCCGGGCCCGGCCCGTTGAACCCCATCCTTCA
>AYEL01078740.1:0-59857 GCA_000484575.1 Olivierus martensii
ACCGATATGGATCATTCTTATTTTCACATATCAGTTTCAGTGGTAAAATTTATTTAGATACGATGACGTCATTAACCGGGATAGCTCTTCTGGAAGACGGTTCCGATTCCATATCACATGATTGTTAACGACGGAGACGGAGAACGTGGGAAGTAAGTTAACTTTTAAACTAAAATATAATACGTTAGAATATAAGAAAATAACGCTAAATAATAGAGTGCATAATAAAATAAAAATAGGACAGGTCAAAGTTAACTTCCTCACAAAGAGAGATGTCAAATGTGTATGGTGAGGAATGTCCATCATATGAGACTGTGAAACAATGGAATCTAAAATTCAAATGTGGTCACACAAGCCTACAGAATGGCCTAAAAAAAGACCATCCAGCAAGATTGTTATTTGTGTTTTGGGACATCAGAGATATTGTAATGACAGATTACTTACAAAAAGGGTCAACAATAACAGGGGCATAATACAGGAATTTGCTACAATAATTACAGGACAGTATCAAGGAAAAAGATATGGTTTGCAAACAATTACAGTGTCAATTTTCTATGCAAATATGGCTATGAAACCTTGTCTTGTCTTCTATATTCTCTTGACCTGGTATCTTCAGACTTTTTCCTGTTTTGAAATAAGAAAAAACATCTACAGGGAAAAAGTTTCTTCAATGATGAAGAGGCCATTATTGCTTCGAGAGCTGGTTTGCCTCCAAATCAGCCAATTTCTATAAATATAGGATTAATATGAGAAGTGTATGGCTCTAGGAGATGGATACGTAGAGAAGAAAGAGTTGGAGGACTAAATTTCAGATCCCTAACACACCCACATCATGATAAGGGTAAAAATTTTTTGGCCTTCCCCTTCATATAACGTATTAAAAAATTTATTATTATTATTATTATTATTATTATCATTATTATCGAATGATAATGATTATTAATGGCCTAGATCAGAGATGGGCAACCCACAGCCCACATTAATATTTTGTGCGACCCTGTTGCACAAAATATCACTAAATAAATAAATAAATAAATAAATAAAATAAAATAAAAAACATTCCTTAATTGAGAAAATGAAATACAGATTTTTACAGTACTTTTTCAGTAAATATAGAAAATGCATCAAATGAACTTCAATTAGAGATAATAAACTTGTAAAGTAATTTAGATTTTAAAGATACTTTTGAAGAAAAAATTTGATATATTTTTATAAAACTTTTATCAAAGAAAATCAATTTCCTAACATAAGGAAGTATGCAGAAAAAATTCTGTCATTATTTTCTACAACTTATATATGTGAACAGTTCTTTTCTGCAATGAATTTAGTAAAAAGTAAAACAAGAAATTGACTAACAGATTCACATTTCAAAAATAATTTAAAACTAACAGTTCAACCAAATATTTCAGATATATTACATTCATATCAGTTCCAGAAGTCATTATGTATAACTATGTTAATTTATAACAGTTATACATTAACTATGTTATAAATTAACTATGTTAATTTATAACATAGTTATACATATATGAATAAATAATTGTGATTTACCTGCTTTTTTTTTTTTTCTCTCTCATTTGCAGCCTGCATCAGTTCAAAAGCTTTAAATGTGGCCCTTACATAGAAAAAGATTGCCCATTCCTAGCCTAGATAATACAGGGTGAAGAAAAACTTTGTTGTAAAATTTTGCATACTGATAGGGGACCTCAAGTACACAAAGCGTCATGATCCATCAAGTTGCCAAGACGGATGGTATTGCGTTGCTTTTCTACTGACTTCCAGGTTAGTAAGAAGGCGAGCGACACAATGCGATACTTAGTGTCAACGCAACACGTTGTGATGCTTTGTAAATTAGATGGTGATTGGCTAGCTTTAAAGGATTATAACTTGAAAAGGGTGCCATTTAGACCATATGTTCATTAGACATTTTCGACTTGTTTTGAGGCCTCCTATTAGCACACAAAAATTACAATGATATATTCTGTATATATCTTTCATATTTAATTGCTTTTCCATAAAATTGCAATAATTATTTTAAATAAAAATAGACAATTACTATAAAAAACTGCTTATCTTCTAATCACAAAGTCTAAATAAAAACAGCACATTTAGCAGTATCATAACACAAACTTTAATAAAGACAAAAACGTTTTTGGTATTCTAGATATCATCCTCAGTTCTAGGATGGTATCTAGAATACCGAAAACATTTTTGGTCAAAAAATTTTCAAAAACTTAAAACTGCTTATTATCAAATCCAATAATATAATGATGATGGTATAGCAACATACCGAAAACGTTTTTGCTGTCTTTTAATAAATCTTGTTTTTTATTCACTGCTGTTTTTGCTGTACTGATATTGAACGTTTTTGTCTTTATTAAAGTGTATATTATGATATTGCTAAATGTGCTGTTTTTATTTAGTTTGTAATTATTTTAAATTTATGTTAATATTTTAATTTATTTATTTTAAGCAATAAAGCTAAATGTTTGTTAATTTATTGATGACCAGTCATGGAAATCTCCATGTTTTGTTACATATCATAGACTCCTATTCATGGAAATATCCATTTTAGCTACTTGCATTTTCTGATGTTCCTACAACCGTATCTGTTTAATTTTTTTTAGTTTATGGATATATGGTGATATAGTATTGTTGTTACCTGTACTGTTTTTTTTATTTTTGGTTGGTAATTTTTAATGAGATATTCATTTCTGAATATTATAAAATTAATCTTAAAATATCTATTGATCTTCCTAGGAAATTTTTAAAAATTAGATTAACTAGAATCTTTTTAGTATTTTTCTAGTTATAATATCATACCCAGTCCTGAGATTTTTCATAATTTTGGCAAATTAGCAAATTTTTTTTCTATGAAATAATAAAATTTTTTAAAATAAAATTTTTCATAGAAACAATATATGCATCAATTATATTAAGATATAGAAATTTATTTTGAACTAATTCATTACTATTTCATTTTCACCTATATTTATGCAAAAATATCCAAAGATATAGTGACCATTGAATTTAAACAATGTTTTAAATGAGGCATGACATGCTTCATCTTTTCTCTCACTATTTTACTTCATATAGGTCACAAATATCACTATATTTTATTTCATTCTGATATCATTTTTGACATTTTTCTCAATTTTTTCTTATTTTATCATTATATTATTTGATTTACATTTGTATTTTATTTTTATTGTTTTGTTTCATATCGTCATAGAATTTGAGTCAATTTTAAACATATTCTCATTTATATAAATAAGTATATTTGCAAAATTTGTTTTTTCTAGTTCTATTAATAATCTTTCTAATAGTATATTTTTAATCTTTCTAATAGTATTTAAAATATGAGAAAACTAAAACTACTTTGGCTTAAAGTATATTCTCTAAAATATTTATAAACATGCTACATAAAATTCCAATAAAATGAAATCATTAACTTCTTGATTTACTCCAAAGAATTATTGAAATTTTCAACAGAAATGCAGTTTACAGTGTTCCCTAAATCCTTAATAATGTCTAAGTAGAAAGAGGAGTTTAAAAAAAAAATAATAATAATAATATATGATTGATAATTAAAATTTATTTTAAAAATTAGAAGTCACCTTCAGAATTAAAACTTTTTTGAAACGATGAATCATAGTCAAAGGGATTTGTTAATGGTTCAAATTGGTCTTATAAAATAGATACTTTTGAATGTTCCTGTAATGCGCACTCCTTACGCAGTTGATTTTCTTGTTGTAGCAGACCTGCTATGATAGATTTTGGTACACCAGTTATATCAGCAAGTCTATGATGCCTTGTAATAAATGACTGGCTTTTAATTTTATGTAGCAAAGCAATTTTACTTGAAAGTGTAAAATCATTTCTTGACATGTTGGCAAAGATTTAAAAATTTTAAATAAAATCAATACTGTAAATGAATCTTGGTAAAGATTTAAAAATTTTAAATAAAATTGACACTGTAAATGAATATCTCTAGATACAGTATATATTAATGGTAGATTCTTAAGCAGATGCACGATGATAGATAACTGATTCACATCACGCTAGTGTTGCCAAATAATAGTGTATGCAGTGTTGACATACTTTAAAAAAATCCTTAAAATATATCAAAAATTGCTAAATTCCTTTTCTGCTATTGTAAGTACAGTAAGCAGAATTAAGTATATTAGTTTAATAATTTAAACAATTAAGTGTTTAAATTATGTATTAGTTTATTAGTTTGGTTTCCATTATTTGAGATTTGGCCTAATTAAGCAGAATCAACTGTATATATTGTATATATTATTATAATCTTTCCATATTTAAAATATGAGAAGACTAAAACTAATTTGATTTAAGTATATATTCTCTAAAATATTTATAAACATGCTACATAAAATTTCAATAAAATAAAATCACTAACTTCATGATTTCTTCCAAAGAATTATTGAAAATTTTCAGAAAAAACACAGTTTACAGTGTTCCCTAAATCCTTAATACTCTGTAAATGGAAAGAGGGATTTAAAAAATTACAATTAATTTAAATAATAATCTATGGTTAATAATTAAAAATTAAAAATTGAAAGTCACCTTCAGAATCAAAACTTTGAAAAAATGAATCACAGCCAAAGGGAAATTTATTTTAAAATTGAAAGTCACCTTCAGAATCAAAACTTTGAAAAAATGAATCACAGCCAAAGGGATTTGTTAATGGTTCAAATTGGTCTTTTAAAATGGCTATTAACTTTTCTCCAGCACCAGGTAATTTTTTATTGTAAGTATACCTCCAGCTATTAAAAAATGAAAACTTGAAATTTATACAAGAAATAAATTATATAAATTACAATATCTATAAATATTACATAATTAAACAATCATCAATCATTGAATATCTACTACAGATATATAATTATATCTGATCTTTAAATTATTAATTTATATTCTAATTTTAAATGACTAACCTGTTTTTAATAACTCTTAAAAGTACCTCCACCTACTAAAAGATGAAAACTTGAAATTTATACAAGAAATAAATTATAAAAAGTACAATATCTGTAAATATTACATAATTAAACAATCATCAGTCATTGAATATCTACTACGTTTTTATATTATGGATATATAATTATATTTAATCTTTAAATTATTAATCTATATTCTAATTTTAAATGACTAACCTGTTTTTAATAACTCCTAAATTCTTCAGTCAAAACTTTTCAAGTTGCTTCTTTTTCTTTCAAGAAAATGCCATTGTTTCTTTTATTTTCAATAATATTTTTATATTTTTCAGCTAATTCAATCAATAAATTTTTCTCAGCTAAAAAATTAGTAAACTAGTAGAACTCACACTAATCGAGGCCTACCTGTATTTGTATTAAAGTTATATATTTTTTGGACACTTGGAAAACTTCCGTATTCACTCCAGAGTATTGTGGAATAATTTTGTGTCTCCTCCTCTACGAATGCATCCCCCACGAAAAAAGGCTGCCTATATAGCGTATTCATTATGATCATGGTTTGCCAATAGGTGAAAATAAAGTTGATTGTTTTATAATATTTATAATTGATCATTATATGGATCATCTGAAGGCTGCTTTTCTTGTTTGCTTTTTTAAATTATCATACAACAATTTTAACTGCTTAACAATCTTTATTGGTCCAATTCCTTGATAATTCAATTCTTCAATCAAAACTTTCCAAGTTGCTTCTTTTTCTTCCAAGAAAATGCCATTGTTTTTTATTTTCAATTATATTTTCATATTTTTCAACTAATTCAATCAATATATGTTTCTTGGCTTCTGAAAAATTAGCAGCTTGCTGGCACTTTTCTTTGCGATTGCATACCACATTGCTACTCTCCTTAATTCTAATGTCTGCCATTTTGACCGGAAGTAGATGGAACAGAACGAACTAATCACAGCCTTCTTAACTTTAATTAGATACAGTTAGCTAAGTAAGACAACTATTGTTGGTACAACATTTCTCTGTAAAACTCACTAACCAATAGTTAGTTGTTTTAACTGGCATTGGTGCTACCAGCCGTTAATAAGCAATCATTTGGATTTGATTATACAATTAGCTCTCACTAAACCAATTGTTTTTAATCTGGATTTCAGATAATTCAGATTGAAATATGAAAAATAAAAAATTCATCATAGAAGAGAGTATTTATAATTTTCAATTTGTCTTTTTATAATTTTTAAATAAAGACACTACAGTGATAATTTTTATTTATTTTCATCAGCACTATATGTACCTTTAAATTTTTCCATATAAACCTATCTATCCCTCTTTTTACACTGTGGATTTATTCTGCAAAAATACTGTGTAAATGAAAATCAAACAAATTGAGACTAAAATTTATATAGAAATGTCAATTTTTTTATACAGATATTAACCTTTATTTATACAATTTTCATTTACATGATATTTTTACATAATTCAGTATCATGTAGAAAGAGGGTATGATGTATCTGTATTGTAAGTTTTTCTTGTTTTTTGGGATTATCTTTTACTTCATTAATCTGGACTCTTGTTTCATCCAGATGATCTATTCCCAATTAATCTGTATTAGTGAGGATATATTGTATTTTATCTGACTAAAGCCCTGTTTTACAATGTTGAATTAAAGTTCCTGTTAGCTTTAACTGCCAATTATCTATTTTGCAATTGTTAGATAAAAGCAATGATTGGTCGTTATTGATTTTAAAACTAACAATTAGTATTTAGCTAACAATTTTAAGAGAGAGAGATAACTGATGGTTAAAGCTAATGGGACATTATAAAACCAGCCTAAATATTTTTCTCTTCAACAAAAACAAATCATTTTCTGGAATTTTATTATTTATATATTATTTTGTAATCCAATATTAAGCAATAAAATAATTAAATACTTAATCATACCAATATAGAACATTTACTATATCTGCAATATATTTTATCTTTTGCATTGGCTAAACAACAAGCTGAGGTAATTGTTTGTGTCATCATCATCACATATTTAATTAACTCATATAATTAAATTTAATTAACTTGTGTAATTCCAGAAAACATTTTTTCAATAATGTTTTCTGGAAAAATGCCATTTCGTTTTAAAAATATTTTACTTATAATAAGAGGCATTTTTTCTGTTCATTTTCATAAGTATCCGAAGAATTGTAATTTGAAAAAAAGTATTTCCAGATTTATTTTATAAGAATGTTTTTAGGTTTATATAGTGTACTTCTAAATTTTGTGCACTACTTTCAGGGCCATCCTATATTTGACTTTTAAATATATTTATATTTTTTAAATTTCTTTTTATATTTAAATTTATAAAAATTTCTTTTACATCTAACTTTTGTAATAAATTATCTAAATATATATTTTTATATAGGAATAGGTGCTGATGATGCATGCATCTATTGTAAAGTATGGTTATGTGCCAAAGCAGAAAAAAATAATGGAACTCTTGTAAAATTAGTTAGAGATACTCTTCATCATTCCTGTCTATCAACATTCGCAACTACCATTACAACAGCTGTGGCATTTTTTGCAAGTTTCACAAGTAGTGTTACTGCAATTCGTTGTTTCAGGTACCTGTACAGTATATTGTCTTATGAAATTTTTAAAATATATTTAAAGTTAAATAAAATAAAAGAATAATTAATTTGTTTTATCTATAAAAATTTTAATGGAAACTCAAACAGTATTTTATCCTTAATTTCAAATGCAAAATTAAATTATACATCTAACAGTTTTATTTTATTGATAGTTTTTATAAACTGAGATATTGAACAGTAACGATATATTCCTCTCATTTTTATTCACCATAATTTTGAATATTAAAAATTTCCAATTGTTATGGTGAATTTATTTTCTTTTGATTGTGATGAATTTGAAATTTTTTAAATTCTAGAATAGGAGAGTTTGAAATAAAAATTCTCATGAATTTTTTAATTTCAAATATAATTACTGGTATCTCTTGATTTACAAAAGAAAATAGGACTTTAAAAACTGTTCTTCAGGTGAAAATTTGTAAATCAGAAACTCTTTTCTTTTTTAATTTCAATGTAAAAATTTCTGATTGGTTCTAGGATACAAAAAAAATCACTGCTATTTTACCTATTCCCATGAAAGCTTTTCAAATGAATTAATATAAATATAATTATTCATATACTAATACAATAGTTTATAATAGTTATTACTTATTTATCAGATTTCTTGTCATTTGATGATTAATTTCTGAGTCATTAAGATTCAAATATCATGATTTTATTTATTAGTTAAAAATTAAAACTTTTATCAAATATTATTATAAATTTATGTAATTTTGAAGAAACTATTCTGCTAAATTATTTACAGAATAATGAAGTTTTTCTGAAATTTAATATTAATTTTTTAAATTCTATTTGCTAAAAATTCATTAATTATGGATTTTATTATGGGAATTATTTTAATAAGGCAAAATAATTCACATTTTTAAAGGATTAGATTGGCTAGATTTAGTATATTCCAATAGAATGGCAAAATATTGTATACAATATAAATTTTTGTACTGACAAAATTATATTAGAAATTTATACTTCTGGAATAATGTACATTATTTTATAAAGGCAAACAGTTTCATGTAGTTGAAAAGTATCTTCAAAAAATGTAGTAGATGCATTACAGATACTTATATTATCAGTATATACGAAAACCAGATTTGATACTAGATTTGCTAGTTAAAGCAGAAACAAATTTTATCTTAAAATTAATGATACACACAGTAAATTTGATAAAAAAAAATAAATATATATATATTTTATTACAGATGTAGGATACTTCATATGAGAGTGGTTCAAACACTTAGGTTTCTGAAACAATTGGCCAGTATGACTTATGGACGGCTCTGGCAAGCCAGGGTGGAAGAATATCCCTGTTTTACCCTGGCTCTTCGACAATCTTGCCAAAAACATAACATTTTATAAGATTTATAACCTATTTGTAAAACTTGTAATCAGTTTTATTAAATCTATCATCTATAATCTATTTTTCAAAAATCATAAAATCTCTGCAAGACCTGTCAAAAGATCCCACTTCCGCCCTGCCGGCGCGACCCTCGAGTCATATCAATCAATATTTTATTAAGTTTAATTTGCAGATTAATCTATTATCTGTTTACATTTATATTTTAGAACACTGCATACCTTCTATTAACAGTATGTATGGAGACAGGTAGTGACAATTCTGTTTTCATCACCCTGGCCGATTTAAAGGGATTGTTTCTACTAGTTTGTCTCAGACTTTCATCTTCTTTGGCTGTTGTTGATCTTGGTCTGCCAGTTGATTTCCCTGCAGAAACGGAACCTGTTTTTTCATAACATGTGCAGATATTTATTACAGTTCGTGTGCTTATTTTAAACATTTCGGCAATTCGTTTGACACTTTCCCTTCCTCTCTGTGTTGAACAGTTAACTTTCTAATGCTATTGTCGATTGGTTTGGGCATAACTGTCGTTGATTATTTTATATGTACACAAAAAATGAGACTCGTAATCCTTTGCGCAGTCAAAAGAAAACTTTTGCTCACACTTGTAAATTACTTCCAAATTACCCATAGGGAGCAGTGCAGTAACTTATCTCTTGATTACTCATATAATTATATCGATACTGTGCACCATTTTGTTACATTAGTAACAAAATAGATTAGTTTATTATTAATAACACAAAATTTCTCTACAGAACACAGCAAAATTATCTTACTTTCAACATATTTGAGCACGTGACGTAAAACTTATCTACCCCGACATAAAGGTAAAGCCTTAATGGAATCGTCCCAGACTAAGTGTGTTCGAATGGATGCCTGAAAAAAGCAATCTCATTGGATTGAAGTAGTATAAGGAAGCCGAACAACTTTGACCAAAGTGAAAACCTTTCTGCAGTAGACTGTACATATATATGTTACTGGCAAAGTATGAAATGCAGGCATTGTATAGAATGCCTGGCATTTTTATAGTATAAAATTTTAAAGATTGCTTGAATAATTTTACAAATGTTATTGGAATTTATTGTTTATCACAGATGATAATGAAACCAACTCAAATATCAAACATTTTTTAAGACATTAATTAAATTAAAAACTACATTAAAATATTATTTTAAAAATAAGAAGCAATTTTTATTGAATAGAATCAAAAATATAGATAAACGTTTATCATAAAAAAGAAATTCCATTTAATTTTGTAAATCAC
Source organism: Olivierus martensii (assembly GCA_000484575.1). Lineage (NCBI taxonomy): Eukaryota > Metazoa > Arthropoda > Arachnida > Scorpiones > Buthidae > Olivierus > Olivierus martensii. The sequence goes on from AYEL01078740.1 coordinate 10,211, forward strand.
TAGTATATTGATATGCAGTCAGTTGCAATCAAGTATTATGTTTATTTTTCAAAGCTTACATCTTAGTTATTTGTTAAGTGAAATATGTTGGTCTCTTTTGTTGTATACAATTTAAATATTCAATGCATTTTTTTTCATATTTATTCCAAATAATTTTTTGGAAAATTCCAGCATTTATTTAGCATGATTACTGTTTTTATTATCATAAAGTTGTGCAAATAATATACCATTTTTTTTTTAATTGTAACTAAAACAGTCTGATGTAAATATTTCTATTCTAAATACATTAAGACAAAATGATAAAATGTCTATACAGTTTTTAGTTTTCTAGAGATTTTTTAAAATTTATTTGTGAAACATGCTTATAATGTATTAGTTTATAAAATTAGCTTTTTATATCTGTTTAGATAATAAATTAATTAATTTATTTATTTTAATAATATATATTATATAAATGTTCAGAAAAGATTTTAGGATGCCAATACATAAAATTTTTAAAAAGATTCCTTAATACAATATTTTTATAAAATTTCAGATTATTTCATTGTGAATTTCATTTCTTATAAAAGATGTGGTTGTTTTTTTAATATTCATTTTGATCAGAGGAATTTGGAAATTTTATCTTATTTAAAAATAAGAACGAATTAAATTTCTTTTTTTTGTACATTATTATGATATATTTTATTGTTCCATTACTTAGACTAAAAGTTTATATGCTGAAATTATTTTGTGGCATGAATAAAGAATGATTTTATATAAAAAATTTTTTCAGGTTATTCCAAATATATGAAAAATTATTCTATATATATATATAATTGTAAATTTTAAAATTACTTAGAACAGTTTCAAAAATAATTCTGAAACTTACATAGAAATTGTAAATCCTGTCTCTTATATAATAAAATAAAAACATTTTAATAAAGCTAAATATATTTTACTAGTTTAATTCTATTTATGAATTTATTATTTTTTTGTTTCTTTGAAAAATCATGGTGCTATAAGATCACAAATAGGCTTGTTTTAAATCAAATTCACACTATTTCAGAAATATGCTAATAACTTTTAGTACTTAATTATCACTATTTAATAGATGAATTGTCGAATTGATATTTTTGTGTACAGATATTTTCATCTGTGATTCAAATTATACTGTGTCAATATTTTCTTTCATTTACCGGCCTACTGTTTTCCACTATCCAAAAGAATTAGTAGAATTTTCATCGATTAATACATCTATTTTAATTGATTTATTAGCGATCATTTATTATTATTATTATTATTATTAGTAGTAATAGTAGTAGTAATAGTAATTGCGAAGATATTTTGTAATTTTTTAAATATGCAAATTATCTACAATCATTATATGGGAATAATTGTCAGTGATGATTATTATACAAATAAAATAATGTTTAAAAATTAATTCTACTAACTTTTTTAATACAAACATTGATGGCTATATCATTTTGAAATTCATCTTTTATACTAAAGGAACAGTTTATTATTTAATTTTTATTTTTTACTTATATAGCATTAATTTATAATTTATAGTATAAAATTTTAAAGATTGCTTGAATAATTTTACAAATGTTATTGGAATTTATTGTTTATCACAGATGATAATGAAACCAACTCAAATATCAAACATTTTTTAAGACATTAATTAAATTAAAAACTACATTAAAATATTATTTTAAAAATAAGAAGCAATTTTTATTGAATAGAATCAAAAATATAGATAAACGTTTATCATAAAAAAGAAATTCCATTTAATTTTGTAAATCACTAGTATATTGATATGCAGTCAGTTGCAATCAAGTATTATGTTTATTTTTCAAAGCTTACATCTTAGTTATTTGTTAAGTGAAATATGTTGGTCTCTTTTGTTGTATACAATTTAAATATTCAATGCATTTTTTTTCATATTTATTCCAAATAATTTTTTGGAAAATTCCAGCATTTATTTAGCATGATTACTGTTTTTATTATCATAAAGTTGTGCAAATAATATACCATTTTTTTTTTAATTGTAACTAAAACAGTCTGATGTAAATATTTCTATTCTAAATACATTAAGACAAAATGATAAAATGTCTATACAGTTTTTAGTTTTCTAGAGATTTTTTAAAATTTATTTGTGAAACATGCTTATAATGTATTAGTTTATAAAATTAGCTTTTTATATCTGTTTAGATAATAAATTAATTAATTTATTTATTTTAATAATATATATTATATAAATGTTCAGAAAAGATTTTAGGATGCCAATACATAAAATTTTTAAAAAGATTCCTTAATACAATATTTTTATAAAATTTCAGATTATTTCATTGTGAATTTCATTTCTTATAAAAGATGTGGTTGTTTTTTTAATATTCATTTTGATCAGAGGAATTTGGAAATTTTATCTTATTTAAAAATAAGAACGAATTAAATTTCTTTTTTTTGTACATTATTATGATATATTTTATTGTTCCATTACTTAGACTAAAAGTTTATATGCTGAAATTATTTTGTGGCATGAATAAAGAATGATTTTATATAAAAAATTTTTTCAGGTTATTCCAAATATATGAAAAATTATTCTATATATATATATAATTGTAAATTTTAAAATTACTTAGAACAGTTTCAAAAATAATTCTGAAACTTACATAGAAATTGTAAATCCTGTCTCTTATATAATAAAATAAAAACATTTTAATAAAGCTAAATATATTTTACTAGTTTATTTATTTTTTCTGCAAATAAACATTAGAAAAAATTCTAAAATTATAAGTACTCTATAATAATATATATTTAGTTATATTAAATTTTTATCTCCATTCTGAAAATTAGTTAAACAAAAATCAAATCATTATATGTCAAGATCAATATTATCAGCTGATTCTAATTTCGTTTAAAATATTAATTTTTTGATATTTAAACATACTAATGATAATTAATTTTATCTTTATTGACTGATAATACAAGTAGTATTCAGTTTGAGTTCCAGGATTTCAGTATTTTTTCAAATAGGAAGTATCACAAAATAAATAAAAAATGTGAGCATTAATTGTAATAAATAAATTCTAAACATTTGTAAAAAGGCATTTAAACCCATATATATATATAGCTATACAATACAGTACAATTGGTTTTATAACAGAAAATTATCATCTGCTTTGAAATCTAAAAATTCAAAACGGCAGCTGAGAAGTGGAGTAGTGTATCCTCTGGTTCTTTTGGTATACAGTGGTACCTTGGTTAACGACGGCTTTGGATAACGATTGAGTTTTTGAAAGAAAAACATGTCTTGGTTAACGATGCATGCTTTGGTTAACAACTCCTGATTATGTGAACTTCCGATAATTTCAGTAATACTGAAGTAGATGAAACTCGCATTTTTAACATAAATATAAGATCAGAAGATCTTAGCCATAGGAAATGAGTTATACAGGGTGTTTCAAAATGAATATCAGGGTTTTGAGGCTTCATAGTATTTATTACATTTAACTTAGTTATAAATAATACATCAAATGAAAAAGAGCAACTCAAACAGTTTTTCCTATAAGTGTTCAATGTGAACATCTTTCGTCACATGGCACACATCGAGTCGACAGGCAAATTCTTCCCAACCTTGATCAATGTGTCTGGAGTAATTGTTGTAATAACTGCTTCAATCCTGTTTCTTAACTCGAGTAGGTCAGTGGTAGCGGAGGCACATACAGATTATCGTTTATGAACCCCCAAAGATAAAAATTGCATGGCGTCAGATCGGGTGAACGTGAGGCCATGCGAACAAGCTCTGTCATTCGGCCCCTTGCGGCCAATCCAGCACTCGGTTATAACAACATTTAACCAGTCGCGTACTGAGTTATGCCAGTGAGGCAGTGCACCATCTTGCTGCCAAATAAAGTTCTCTGGTTCAGCTTCCTCCAATTGAGGAAAGAGCCATAGTTCAAGTGCATCAAGATAAGAAACACCAGTTACAGTTGCTTCTCCGAAAAAGAAAAGCCCATAAACTTTCTGCCAGGATATGGCAGAGAAAACATTAAATTTAGGAGAGTCTCGTTGTAACTATACCATCTCCTGGGGATTTGCTGACCCCCAGATGTGCACATTATGAGTGTTCACATGTTTACTGAGGTGAAATGTTGATTCGTCACTGAAGATGACATGATCCAGAAAATCTTGCATGAGCATGCACAGGTGTACCAACAAAACTGTTTGAGTTGCTCTTTCATTTGATGTATTATTTATAACTGTAAGTTAAATGTAATAAATACTATGAAGCCTCAAAACCCCAATATTCATTTTGAAACACGCTGTATACTATAAATGGAATTTGCAGAATAACAAGTGAATATTTTTTAAAATACAGTGATACCTCGGATCACGAACGTCTCGGTTCACGAAGAAATCGGTCAACAAACACCATTTGCGAACAAATTTTGCTTCGCTTTCGAACGATGCTTCAATTCACGAACACACACGCACGGAGTGCATGGAGCGCACGTGACTCGTGACTCATTAATGGTAGATAGATTATTTAATTAAATTTATCCCTTATTATGGCTCCCAAAATTTAAAAGTGTTAGTGAAGGTGGTGTTAAACATGCTTTCTTCTAATATTACTGTTATATTTATTTCCTTTCTGTATTATTTCCACACATAAAGCCATAACATGTTAAAAAAATTTTTTCTAGGATAAAAAATGTATTATTTGGATTTACATTAATTGCAATGGGAAAAATTGATTCGGATTACGAACTTTTCGGATCACGAACAAGGTCAAGGAATGGATTGTGTTCGTGAACCGAGGTATCACTGTAATATGATATTCAACAAGTGAATCATTAATTCTGTTCTTATCAGGAATGTTATCGAAGGTTCTACAATTATTATTGATAATTGATGAAGATATAGCCAATTGCAATAATTAGTTTAAAAACATTTTTAGATAAATCATTCAAAAAATCTTAGATTTTGATTTTTTTCTGGAAAAATATGCAGACAATTTTAAAATGCTCAGCTCACTTAAAAAATATTCCTAAAATCTGCTCAAAATATAATTCATCAAATAAATAGTTTTGATTTTTGAGAGACAATGAATCAATTATATTTTGCATCCTGTTTGACAAAATTATTGATATTTTTAAAGTTCCTTTTAATTTTCATGAATAAGTATTAATTTAATATCTTTTGTGTATTTTCATATATTGATTTAATTTGTCCAAAATGAAAATCTCTCCATTATAATATAATTATAATAATATTATAATTAGGTATATTATTTTGCAATGTTACTGCAAATCACATTTGTCAATTGCTGAAAGAAGTAACATTCTATCAAATGAAAGTGCTTCGGATACAAATAAATTTTTATTTATTGCCATTGATAAGCAAATAAAATATATGTGACTATTTCAAACTCATCGATAATGCTGATTCTTGTATTTTTGAATAGAAACAATTTTTAACGCTTATATGCATCCATATTCCATACTAATAGCTTTAGCTGGGCATTTATGCGTCCATAGCAGTCAAAGGATTAAAAATTGCATATTTATTTATAAACGTTATTTATTTTATTTATACATATAAGCTAATGTTACAATTTGCACCCTGTTTGACAAAATTATTGATATTTTTAAAGTTCCTTTTATAAATAAATTTTAATTTAACATCTTTTTTGTATTTTATCATTGATTTCATGACTCTCTTTTAATACTTTGCCTAAATAGATCAGTCATTCTATATAATGCCTAGGCATTATATACAATGCCTAGGCAAAGTACCGGTATGTATAATATTAATCGTTTCATACTTTGCCTAAAAATGCCAGGCATTCTATACAATGCCTGCATTTCATACTTTGCCAGTAACATATATACTGTGATGTAAATTTGATATGTATAATACCATTTTATAAATGACAGTGCAATCTGTTTGTTTTTATCAGCTTCACTTCTAAATACATTTGCTATGATAACTTATATCTGCTATGTTCCATTAGCCAAAAAGTAATTTATTATTATTATTATTCTGGGATCTTGGATGTATATGCAAATTGACATTGTCCAGAAGTACACTAAGCAGTGCATATCTGTATAGGATATTTGAAAATTATCTTTATAACTTTTTGAATTTCAATCATTAATCACTATTTAATTTAATTAATTACAACTAGCCAATTATCAAGAATTAATATATTCAAAAAACTTTATTAAATACAAAGGACTTTGTATTTAATAAAGTAATTTTTCTTTGAGTATATTAATTCCTGCTAATTAGTTGTTATTAAGTTAGAATAAGCAGTGAAAAACTTTGGAAAGTAATCACTATTTAATGATTGAGATACAAAAAGATTTTGAATTTGTAATAGCTGTTAAGAATAAGTTTTGAGATAGTTCAAAATGTTTGACTAAAAACATAAAAGTTTAAGAGCTTTAAAGATCAGGGAATCTAGAACCTTTAAATACTTATACAATTTAAATGTGTTGTTTTATACAATTTATAAATTAATGTTTTTCCCTTAAAAATTAAAAAATCATTTCATTTTTCAAATTTTAAACAAAAATAATTTTTTAATTATTAATAATTTACTACAGTATAATTGATTATTTCAAACATCTGTATAAATTACTAGGATTTTAAAATAAATTTTCATCATGAATACAAATTTTTAATTAAATATATTTTTCAAGTACTGTCATATGCTAATTGAAGTAATTGATTCAGATATTCAGCAAAAAAAAAGGTAGCTATTTTACAATAGATTTTAAATTTTATTATAATTTTATCATTACTATTATTACAGTATTTTAACTTAAATAACTTAATTTAAATATATTTTTTTACAAAATTAAATTTGTTGTTTGAAAATAAATGACTTATAAGTCTTCACATTTTATTCTGATTTAGATACGGTAATATATTTGAAATAAATTTATTTGGATATAGGAAAATTAAATAAACAAAAATTTGTGTATTGTAGTTAAAATTTCACAATTAAATTCATTTTGTAAAAAAAATATTAGCAATAGGTCAATTTTATTAAAGGTATTCTTGATGATAAATTTTGTGCTATAATAATAATTATTAAAAAACACTTCATAAAATTTAAAAATTATTTTTTCAATGAATATTTAAAATGTCTGGGTTGAATGCTGATGACTAAAGGGCATATGTCTAAAAAAGCTCACTGGATTAATATCCACATAGTAGATTCATTGAAAAACTAACAGTTATATTATTAGCATTATGGATGGGCTGATATCATTACCATCAACATAACAAGAGTCAATGATAAATATCATTGATTTATGTAACTACTCTTAATATGATGTAAATAAATTCTATTTTATATTTAAATATGAACTTTAAAAAGTTTCTTGATAAATTAATCCATATGTGAAATTTATTATAGAAAATACAAATTAAATTATAAATTACTATCATCATTTTTAGCATTTATATATTACATTCATTGCTGAATATATATGCTTTCATTTGTTTCCATAGCCACATCTGTTCTTTTTGCATTGTAATTATTTGTAAGCAGGGTTACTGAGAGCGGATGACATCTAAGACTTTTGTCACGGACCCTGAATCAAAAAGGTCCTGACCCGTGGTGGAACTATTGATATAATGTGTGGAGCCCAAATCTTCTTTGTTTGTACTTTCTTTACCCTTTTTTAAATTAAGAACATAATACAATAAAAATTAAATGCACTATGAAAAGAGTGAAATATTCATTGAATCAGAGTAGTGTGGTGGTAGAAGCAGTAGCCAAAAACACGGAAATAAAGGATGTGATTAGAGATTTTGCAAATTTAAAATCCAGGAGAAAGAATTTTAAATATATTTTCTTTTGATAATTTTCAATTGTATTTTAAATGATGCAGTTTTGTTCTTCTTTGTTATTTTATAATAAAAATAACTAGATAAAAAAAATTTTTTTATGGTAGGGACCCAAATAATATTTTGTAGGGGGGCTAAAAATTTTAAGTTCTGCCACTGGGCCTGACCATCTGGCCCCGATGTGTCTGAGAGTTTGCAAGCCACCACTAGAGCATACTGTCTATCACCCAAATCTGTCATGCCAAAATAAACTATTTTATATACTGTATAATAGTATTTTTGATTGACCTGTTTTGCTATCAATAGAACATGACCTCATAATGAAAATTGATGGTGACAAGTTGATTAAAGATTTTACTAACCATAAAGTGAAGAAGTGAATGAGGCAGATGGAAATGAAGCAATAAAAATTTAAAAATTCTCTTTTTATTTAATGTTTGTATTAGTGTTGAACATTGAACATCGATGTTTTGATATCAATGTTCGATGTTTAGAGGTCAATGTTTTATGAACATTGATGTTTTAGTATCGATGTTCAATGTTTTTTTTGTTTATGTAGTAGAATTGATGTTTAGGTTAAGTAATATTACATAATATTTTAGTAAATAGAATTTTTTATAATCTGTGATGATTTTATTTAATTTTTTAGTTTTGCAATAGGAAAATCAAACAATCCATCTGACAGTATTGAATTTTCAGTGCTTATATTTGTCACATGAGATACTTTATCATCATCATTTAATTAATATTTGAAATGCTTTCGGTTTTTTTTTTCTTAATTTCAAAGTATTTATATCTTTGTAGCTCAGTAAGTATGCCTTTGAAAACCTTACTGTGACAACATTTTGCTAAAAATAAAACTAATTCTGCAACTTGCATATATTATTCAAAAGAACCGAAAACTAGTAGTAATACCACGAATTTAAGATATCATATTGAAAACAAACATGCCCAACTTCTTGGAGCTCAGAAAGACTTTCAGAAGGAAGAAAAATGTTATCAAGACACTGATGAAGTCACAATCTCTCCCAAGAAAACAAAGAAAAATTTCTAAGATGTTTACTTTAGCAGTTCAAATCAGGTGAATCAGCAGAAAATAAGGTAAATCAAGCTCTTATATTTATGGTGTGTAAAGACAATAAGCCATTGAGTATTTGAGTATTATAAAGGCTTTCAACATTTCATTATGACAATAGCATATTCGTACAAAATTCCTTCTCAACCAATGATTAAAATCTAATTTCCAATAAATATAGTAATATGGTATTCATAGTCAAATAACAGCTCAAATAGAAATTTTGCTTATTAACAACTGATTTAAGAACAGACATCCAGAAGAGGAGTTACATTAGCTTGACTGTCCATTTTATAGATGAGGAAAATAAACTATGCAATGTAGCATTGGATGTTTTTATATTGGAAGAATGGTATACTAGCGAGTATCTAGCTAATAAACTAAAGCAGTTGATAAAATATTGGAAATAGATAAAGAATAAATCAATGCAGCTGTTACTGACAATGCACAAAAAAAAATAACATCAATGTTTTCTAACATCGATGTTACCTTTCGATGGTTTTATCAATGTTAAACATTGATGTTTTCCTATCGATGTTCAACACTAGTTTGCATGGTATGTAAGTTATCAAATTTTGAATTTATTATACACTTTTTAAAATAAATGTTTAATGTTTTATATGAATTTTTTTTTATTAAATCAAAGTTATGCATTTTTTTAAGTGGGGGCTCAGATCGCAGATTTGTCATGGGCCCGAAAATTTCTCTTGATGGCCCTGCTTGTAAGACTTTTAATAGACTTCTGCTTGTAAGTACTTGTATTAAATTTCGTGTGCTCTAGATCAATGTGGCAGCAATTACTTTTGTCATTTCCATCATTAGTATTATTGATCAGAATATCTTTTCTATTATTTTGGTTGTATTGTAATTCTCTTTATTCAGTGATGATTGTTATATCTCATTATGTGATATGTCCAATATTACTTAATAATTATTATGCCTTATTCTGATTTGTACTTTTATCCATATGTTCTTCTGATCTCATCTAATGAATCCTAGCATTATCTTACAATCTTCTTTGGATTGTTGCTAATTTCTCTTCTATCGTTTTTTTAATACAATTTCTGTATATATTACAATATATTGGTTCTTGTAGTTTTTGTGTTCATTATTATTATAATCAGAGCCGGATTTGCATTTTTAGGGGCCCTAGGACGAGCAAGGCTTTGAGACCCCTAAAAATTCAAATCTGCTACGTCTAATTTTAAAAACTCCTTATAACTTATAACGAACTTTTAAAATTTTACTTTCTATCTAGCACTTTAATAAAAAGCCATTTTTTTCTTATTAAAAGTTTATAAAAGTTGAAAATTTGTTGATAGGTTTGGGACCCCTAGAATTGCGGGGCCCTAGGACGTGGCCTAGTCAGTCTATTGGTAAATCTGGCCCTGATTATAATGTATAGTATAATATTAATGTATGTATAGTGTTTATTACCTATAGGTCGACTAGACTGCATCCTAGGGCCCTGCGATTCTATGGACCCCAAAACTATCAATCATTTTTCAACTTTTATAAACTTTAATAAAAACCCATTTTTTATTATTAAAAGTTTATTATTAAGTGCAGATTTTCGGCGGCGGTTGGAGTCGAAGCAGCAACCCCCAACTGCCACGGTAGCTGATCGTTCTGCTTTTTGACCAATAGCAATGTTCCACAATTTTAGGTCAGATTTCAATACGACTGTATATTCAGTTATTGATAATCTAAAACAGAAACTTTCACTTTATTTTCTATCATAATCATAGAGTAAACAATAATAAAAATGTTCGAACTCTATATCTACTGAAATGTGGGAAGTCTATACAGCTTTCCCATAATGCACTTTCAAGATAATGTACCACGTTAGTGTGAACTGTTGAGCGATTTTTTGGCGGCAGAAATGTAAAGCTGTAAAATACCACTACCGCACTAATAAGAACCAACCTTTAATGACACTTTAGGTTGAAGAATTTTATAACTTGTCAAACAAACCATAAATAATGTCTTGAGAGAAGAATCAATGACCAAATTACAAACAGCTGCAAGATCCAGATCTGGAGATCTGAGGAAAAACAATATTGTAAAATGTCCTGTCAATAAGGTCCACCTGCCAATCTCAGTGGAAGAGAGAAGGTGCAACTTGACCAAATAAGGTCAGAAATGAGTTCAAACATCTCTCTACTGATGTGATTGGGTAGACCAAAAATAAAAATATAAAGGGACAGTCGAACACGCACACTCGCTGAGTCATTCTTCATCATTATTATTGTCACATTTTTGATCCATCCAAAATTATTTTAAAGGAAAGAAAAAAGAAAAAGAAGAAACTCTTTTAAGGTTTGTTTCTGGGTCAGATGCAAAATCTCCCCTTTTTTATGAGAATTTTCTATTTTTTAAATTTATTAGTTTTGCTTCTTTCATTTTATGTTCTGAAATTGGGGTAGAATAATGGATTTCTGAAAATACATGTTTATAATTTTGATATTTTCCAGGATTCATTATAATTATTCCCATTGGTTTTTTTTTAGTTTGATTAGTGCAATTTTGATATATGTAGTGTATTGCGAGGATTTATTAGCCGCACTAATCAAAAGATTCCTGTATTAGAATTCAAAACGTGTTTTTGCAATTAAATTTTGAAATATAACTTTAAAGAAACTGCTCTTAAAGGCTAATATTTCAGAAGTCTATTAAAACAAGCACTTAGTAAGCAGGCCAAAGTCAAACACAACATAAAAAAATTTAACAAGCACTTAGTAAGCAGGCCAAAGTCAAACACAACATAAAAAATTTATTATGTAACGTTTTCGACCTTAACTGTCCTCATCAGGCTTACATACATGCAACAAGTCACAGAACAACAACGTACAGTTAAAAATGCAAGCAGGGCCATCAAGAGAATATAATTATCAAGAGAAAATATCTTTTTTAACTGCATATGTTAGTTGTTCTGTGACTTATGCATGTATATAATGCTGATGAGGACCAGTTAAGGTCGAAAACGTTACATAATAAATTTTTAAATGTTGTGTTTGACTTTGGCCTGCTTACTAAGTGCTTGTTTTAATAGACTTCTGAAAAATTAAATTTTGTTTTCTAGTTTGTAAGAATTTTAAATTTTGGAAAAAAAATCTTTTTGCAGCTTAATATTTTCCTCTCTAGAAAATTTTATCTTTATAATAATATCGTATTTTGGGGGGGAGGGGTGGCATATTTGACATCTGCCCCGGGCAGCAGAGACTTACGCTATGCCACTGATGTACATGCATACCTTGAGTTATGAGCATAATTCAGATGTAAAGGCTGGTTCATAGTTCATCGAAACAGAAAAACAAAAGGAAAGGAAAATATTCCATTCCTTTTCTTTTGAATGTTTAACAGTTCATAGTTGAACAGAATGAAGAAAGAATGTGCATGCATAAAATACAAAGCCCTTTAGCAGTAAAAAAAGGCCTTTGCATTTTGTTTGTTTTTGTTTTGTGTAGTCTTGGTGAACTTTTATTATGAATGCACATGCTCCTCGTTGACTCTTGTTTGATATATGGCAGCTAGCACCTATTGATAGAAGCTGGCTTTAGCCCTTGCTTTAGGCACATATATGGTAAAAATTCAATGAATAAAAACATAAATTATATACTTTTTTTAATAAATTCAGAGAGAAAAATTTTTGAAGAATATTTTAAACTTATATAGAAGATCAGGAATAGTAATCCCAAAATTATTTTTCGATAATTTAGATTTGTGATTAAGTTTTTATTATAAGAAATTATAATATAATTTAAAATAATCTTGTCTGAAATAATAGTATTTATTATAATTAAGGATGTCATATTGAATTTGCTAATATAAACGTTGAACTTATGGGATACCAACAAACGAAAAGTAGAAGTGCTGTTAACTGACTGAAATAGAAGGAATGGAACTACATCAAAAGGAATGTGCAAAATACAGCGCAGAAGACAACTTTGGTGTTCTTTTCCTTTTCTGTTCTGATGAAATATGAACCAGCCTTAAGTTTTGTTCCTAACTTAGATACTGCTGTTATTTTTGCTTCAAAAGTACTGAAATAATGTTATATACTGTATTTTATAATACAATTCACAATTCTACTAATTAGAAATTCCTTAACAGATTTGAACAAAAAGTTTTGATTATAAAGTGAGGGTTTTTTGGTATAATTGCCACCATATTGAAATACTGGCATTATAGGTTAACTAACTGTAATTTTATATTATATTGATTTCTAGAGTATTCTATTATCACTATATTTAAAATTTTTGAAGACTCTTTTGAAATTTGAAAATAAAATTTTGTGTTCATAAGTACGAATGTTCATAACTTGAGGAGTGCATATAAAGGCAATTCTTGTTTTATAAATTCCCTGGTTTGCTAACTTTTTTCAAATATAAAGTATCAAAAAATCAAAAATAAGAATATTAATTGCAATAAATAAGTGGTAAACATTCATAAAAAGCATTTAAACCACATATATGATACAATAAAACTCAGTTTATAGTAAAAATGCCATTGTCTGTTAAGAAATTGGGAAAATCAAAATTGTAGATTGAGAAATGGAAATAGCTTACTCTAAGGCTGCCATGGCTTTACTAGCACATTAAGTAAATAACTTTCATTCCCTGATTGTGCTTAAGGCAGTAGTTCATCTATATTAAAACTCATTATTATCTATCAATAATATGTCAAAGAATTTTTATTCATTATTTTATATAACATAATTTCTTTATTATAATTTCTTGATTTTAAATACCATGTTTTCATTTATTTAAATAAATAAATTATTGTTTAATCATAAACTATTAATTTTTTTAAGTTATTCAATTTCATTATTGAGAATGGAATTCCTGTTTTTAATAAGTCTGAGAAATTAATTCTTCATTTATGAGTTCTTACTTTGGCCTTCTTTCAAGAATGAATTAACCTGCTTAGTTGAGAACTATCTGTATTTTTAATTTAAATAATAATTGTCTGTTAAATGAACAAGGAAGATTTTCAATGATTTTCAAGAACAAAAAGGAAGATTTTTTTATGTTGTGATATATGTTATAAAATAATTCAATAATCCTGAAATCCCAGATTAGAATCTAAAGATTAAAAACCCAACTGATAAGGTTTTTTATGCATCTTTAGATGTAGTTCTCTCTTCATTGTTCAAATCACTTGTGATGTGTAAGCCAGGATTCAGTTTCAGAGCTTCCAGATGGAAACTTAGCATGCTTCTGCACTACTGCAAGCAGCTGACATTTTATGATGTATTATTTGTAAGTTAATATATTCTATAAATTTTCCAATAGAAAATAAAAAGCACTTAATGCAGCTGAGATAAATATATAAACTTTAATAAATTCTTTTTATGTATTCTATAAATTTTATAAGTTTGTAAATGCAAGTTGAACCTCAATTTTTTGGCATGCTTGATACCAGACCATTGCTGAATTAGCCATTTTGCCAGACCAGCAGAGGTGCTTTAATAATATTTCATCAATATATATCTAAATCACTAATTATAAACCCTCCCATGTCTTTTAAAGAATGATAGAATGCTATAAACTTAAAAATGTATAATTAAAATTTGATTACTGGAAGTAGGAAACTCGTTATAATCAAATTATTACACCATCAGATTTTCTAGAATTAGATATTAATTCTATACTAACTATAGATTTTATTCATTATATTTAAGAATGATAAAATGTGTACATGCTTAAAATTGATTTTGTGCATATATTTGTTTGTATATGTTTTTTATAAATATATATAAAAATTTCCATTAATTTCTTTTTTTGTTTTTTGATCTAATTTTGATACCCTGCAGATATCAAAAATGAAGATTATGTGAAAAAGGAAATGAAAATTCTTGTGAAAATTCTTTTTTTAATAAATAGGTGTGCGTGCGTGCGCGTGCGTGCGTGCGTGTGTGTGTGTGTGTAGATTAGGTGTGAAAAACAAAGATTATATGAATTTTTAATAAGGAATTTATAAAAATATCGTATTAGAATAAATGCAAATAATACTAATCATTCTTTCACTTTCACTTTGTAGTTAATCATTCAAGAAATAAAGATCAGCTCTGAACTAAGTGAAAACATATAGCATTTATTAATAGAATATACCAAAGAACATTCAGCTTAATGAAGCCATTTTCAGCAGGCTTGCAAAGTCGCGAATTAGAACGAATGTCAATACTATGTACTTATCAGCTAAGCCTAACGTAACATAATGGTTATGTTAAGCCCACTGAAGATACCTTCATTAGGCTGAAAGTTCTTTGTTATATTCTATTAATAAATGCTAAATGTTTTCACTTAGTTCAGAGCTGATCTTTATTCCTTGAATGATATCTTATTAGCTCAAATATAAGAAAAAATAGTAAAAAGTAGAAGTAACATATATGAACTCTAAAATAATCAAAATTTATGAAATAATAATCTCTATAGGAAATCTGCCATTTTGTTTACATTTCTAACATGACTAAACATTGTGTAGATTTACAATGCATTTTCTACTTAATAATTTCAATTTATCACACAGTATTTTAAAATACTACATTTCATATTTATAAAAACAATTTTTTTTTTTTTGAACAAATTAGTGAGAAAAAAATATAATATTTTCTCTGATATATTTATAATACACTTTATACATAGCAAAATATTGCTATTATTATTATAATAGATAGTGCTGCCATCATCTATACTAATATCTATCTACAAAAATAAATAAAATACAGTAATTTTACAAATTATGAGCCAAGATAATGATCAATATTTCTGACAGATTGGTGTGGACTAATTGTTTGTCAAATCTGACGAAAATCTGAAACATGGCTATGGCACTCGGGTTCATTATAATTGGACAGTACTGATCTATAACAACCAGACTAGGTGCTGCTTTGGATAAATATTTATTTTTTTTTTTGTGGTCTTTTTTTCCTATCAGTTATAAACATTTGTTTTTTCCCCTTCTTTAATTTACAGGTAGGTCTCGATTAGTGCGAGTTCGAATAATGTGATATTTGATTAGTGCGACTTATAAAAATGATACTGTTTTTCAGTTAGTGGAAGCAAATATTCGATTAATGTGAGTTGTAAACATAGACCAGTCTTACTAACAAATGTCCATCCCCTTTTATGATGTCAATTAACAAATTAATGTTAATTTTCGGTTAGTAAAACTGGACGAAGAGCAGTCCAAGAACAATATAGATCAGTCTTACTAACAAATGTCCATCCCCTTTTATGATGTCAATTAACAAACATTCTTACTAACAAAGCTCTGCCTCCTTTTATGATGTCAATTAACAAATTTCGTTAATTTTTGGTTAGTAAAACTGGACAAGGAGCAGTCCAAGAACAATAGTTAATTTTCGGTTAGTAAAACCGGACGAGGAGCAGTCCATGAACAGTCACATAATTTTCAGTTAATAAAACCAGACGAGGAGCAGTCCAAGAACAGTCACTTATCAAATGTCCGTCCCCTTTTATGATGTCAATTAACAAATTAATGTTAATTAAAGGTCCGTCCCCTTTTACGATGTCAATTAACAAATTAATGTTAATTTTCGGTTAGTAAAACCGGACAAGCATTCTTACTAACAAAGCTCTGCCTCCTTTTATGATGTCAATTAACAAATTTCGTTAATTTTTGGTTAGTAAAACTGGACAAGGAGCAGTCCAAGAACAATAGTTAATTTTCGGTTAGTAAAACCGGACGAGGAGCAGTCCATGAACAGTCACTGTTTAGTAAAACCAGACGAGGAGCAGTCAAAGAACAGTCACTTGGCTTTGAAGGGCAGTAAAACTGGACGAGGAGCAGTCCAAGAACAGTCACTTGGCTTTCAATCTTTTATGATGTCAATTAACAAATTAATGTTAATTTTCGGTTAGTACCATTTTATGATGTCAATTAACAAATTAATGTTAATTTTCAGTTAGTAAAACTAGGCGAGGAACAGTCCAAAAACAGTCACTTGGCTTTGATGGGGTGAAACACCAGAAAGATGGGCTTCTTGCCATTAGCTATTTAACATTACTATTATTCAGCTTTATTATCATATACATACAGTAGAGTATAGTACAGAATTTTGTTTTAAAAAGTATTGAAATGGATAAAAGGAAGAACACTTTTGATGATAAACAAGGAAACGAAAAAAGAAGAGGTTAGTGATTACGCTAGAGCAAAAAATAGAAACAAAAAAAAGAAGAGGTTAATGATTACGCTAGAGCAAAAAATAGATATGATTGAGCGACATAAAAGCAGCGCTCAACTTCTGCTTTCGATTTACTCTTTTGGTAGGTATCGAAATGGATAAAAGGAAGAACACTTCTGACGATAAAACAGGAATAGAAAAAAAGATGTTAGTGATTACGCTACAGCAAAAAATGGATGTGATTGAAACGAAATGGATGAAAGAAAGAACACTTTTGATGATAAAACAGGAAACGAAGAAGAGGTTAGTGATTACGCTAGAACAAAAAACGGATGTGATTGAGCGACATAAAAGCGGCACTCAACTTCCGCTATAAGAGGTTAGTGATTACACTACAGCAAAAAATGGATGTGATTGATCGACATAGGTTAGTGAATACGCTACAGCAAAAAATGGATATGATTGAGTGACATAAAAGCAGCACTTAACTTCCGCTGTTGATTCGCTATTTTGGTTTTAATTTGGCGGTTGTTTTGATGATGGTATGAGATGCAATTCCTGGTAAGTTATTAATTTAGATGATGAACAGCGATGTAAAATATGAAAATAAATATTTGTTAAACAGTTAGTATTATGGTTATTCATCATGAGGTTGGCTTATGGCCGGAATCTCATAAAGCAAGAACCAATTACCATATTTTACATATAGTTAATACTTCAAATAGTGCGAGAAATTCGTGGAACCCATTATTCGTACTAATCAAGACCTACCTGTATTAAGTAAAATAGCCAAATTTACCCTAAAAGCCATTTAAATTTATAAAATACTTAGACATAGTTATATAATTAATCATGGCGTCATTCATTGATTTGGCTAGGTTGTGGATATCGTGTGTCAATTTGGAGAAAGTATTGGAAAGAGACCAGAAGTTATCAGAATTGGATTATCGTGCAGGTAAAAGTGTATGTACTGGCTGATGAAAAGTATACATGAATTTTAATTTCGCTTCTCTTATACAGTCAGCCATGGACAGTCAAATCACTTTTGTTCTCTGTGATGTGGTGTGTTTTATTTTTGCCTTGCATAAATTCTCTTGTTTTTCAGCTTCAGTGTTGTGTTGTGGTTGTGAGTACAACACATATATGTATATATACCAAATGAAAATAAAGTTTTTAAATATAATCTAATGACAAAATATCCATATTTATACTTTAATATTATTTTCATATAGCATAAAATATTTTTCTTCACTCTTACATATTTAATTATGAACATGAATTAAATATAATACAATTAAATAATTCTGCATTTCTGTTCCAACTCTTGGGATAAAATTTTCTTTGCATATGTTGGTTTTTGTCTTGCTTTTCTGTTATTAAATCATTATTTCAATAATACTTCTTTATAAATTTAAAATGATAAATTTTCTTTTAAAGTTCAAATTAAATAGCACATTTAGCAGTATAATAGCATAAACTTTAATATAAACAAAAACGTTTTTGGTATCTATTTTACTGCTAAATGTGCTATTTAATTTGAACTTTACATATAGAAGTTAAGCAGTTTTTCATAATCTTCGTAGTTTTTTTTTTTAAATTTCTCTAATAATTGTTAGCAGATACATGCTATAATAAAAAATCAAGACCAGAAAATAACATTATTTTCTTAAATTTGTTTTCTATATCGTAAGAGGAAAATTATATAAGAGAATATTTCATGACTGAATACAATAATTACTTAGATAATTTATAAAATTGTGCATTCAAACTGGAATTAGTGTGATATAATTTAGATCAAATATGTAATTATTTCTACATTTAATGTTACAGTAAAAACATTTATGATAAAATAAGGGATCATTATATTCTATATACAGTGGAGTGTATATTATTGCAAAAATTTTGATTTTTAATTTGACTCTACTTTTGATTATAAAGTATGCTAAATATAATAAAAAAATGAATCCCAGACTAAGAAATATGCTATAACAGCCAGGCTAGGTGTTGCTTTTGATAAAACCACTCATCAACTGGAATAAGGTTATGATGTTTAGAATCAAAATGAGACAAATTATCTTCAGAGAAGAGAAAAAAGATCTTTATTTCATTGATGTGTTTTTGATTGATCTTTGTTGACACAAAATATGCATTTCAGCTAATTAGCTAGCTCTCATCAGATTTGACAACAAATATTCAAAGGGCAATCATACATTGAGGCAAACAGATTAAAAATTAAATTTTGAGATCAGTTTAATGATATATTTTGTAAAAATATGATATTAGTCAAACACAGGTCGACAACGCAGTGCCCGCAGGCACCAAAGAGCCCACAAAGCAATTTTTAAGTGCCCACCATTCAAATATCTGAAATCTAAATTTTAGATATTTGAACAGCAAATACTCGTAGTTGTAATGAATAATTTTAGAAAAATTTTTACAATTGCACACTTTGATTTTATCTTCACCGTTTTAACAATTATATGAATTGTACAATTAAATTGTTGACGAAAACTGAATCGTAGCGACATCTATATAACACTAAATGACTAGATGAATCAATTTTTGAGTACTAAAAACGTGATGCCACATATAGTGAACTATTTTCAATCCCCACTATCCTCGTATACTTTATCCAGCCACTGCATGCTACGGTGCCCGCCGAAATTCCCATGGTGGTGCCTGCCGAACTCCCACATTTCTGAAATATGCCTCCCCACTAAAAAAGGTTGCTGACCCCTGGTTAAACACATTGCAGAATTGATGATTTTGAAAGAAACAATATGCATTGAGAAAACCCCAGTATTTTTGTTTTTATTTTTTATAAGATAATTTTATTTTTTGTGATTAATTATATAACTAAGTCTATAAATATTCTATAAATTTAAATGGCTTTTAGGGTAAATTAGGCTATTTTACTTAATAAATTAAAGAAGATTTCCTTCTTTAATAAATTAAAGAAGGGAAAAAAACAAATGTTTATAACTCATAGAAAAAAAAGGACCACAAAATCTAAATATTTATCCAAAGCAGCACCTAGCCTGGTTGTTATAGATCAGTACTGTCCAATTATCCAAACATGATACTGCTTTGTTAGGTGTATAACTAGAAAATGTAAAAATAGACTCGGCACTCACAGCAGTCCCGTAAAAAAGCATTTATTATTCCTTCTTAAGGAGTAACGCTTTCAACTATATGATAGTCATCTTCAGCTCCGTGCACTCAAATGAATACAGACTGCAGGCGTTCGATAAACAACTCCGTTCCCCCGGTTGTAACCCGATCACAGGACATCATAAAATACAAGGTCAACCCGCACGTGCTAAACACATCAAGTTTCACAGCATACTAATGTAGGCTAGATTAACAGCACGTACAAAATTATCCTCGACAACCATTATGACAATCCAAAATCCAAAATTGCAACTACAAACAAAAAATAAAATAAAAATGTCCTTAACAAACTAATGTATGTGTACCTAACTTCCTGTTATGTACAAACTACTCTCTTAATCCATACTTCCAAGCTTCTGATATCGCCTCTCTCTCCTTATCGTTAATAACACTCTCTTTTCGGCTCCTCGTATAAATGCTCATTCTTTCTGCCGTGCTAAGTTCAAACGGATCATCTACTCTTTGTATCACTTTGGCTCCCATCCAATTAATGTTGACGTCGGATCATCTACTCTTTGTATCACCTTGGCTCCCATCCAATTAATGTTGACGTCATTTTCGTAGGCCCTACATGCCAGCACTGTGGTCAATTTACCCCGTTTAATGTCTCTCTTATGCTCCTTGATTCTATCATTGAGGCTTCTCCTCGTGGCTCCTATGTAAACCTCATTACCGTCAGTGTCGTTATTGTGCATGGGGATCCGATAAACACCTGTTTCCTGCCCTGGGTAATATTTATCTATGACATTCTTTAGCGCTTGGAACACTGTCCAAGCGCTAAAGCATGAGAGGCTCTTTTGAAAGCCGGCTTCGCTCTGGTTTTCTTTATTATAATCTCTACTGTCCTTAAGCCTCTCATGGAATCCGGCAAAGTTACATATAACGGAGTTGTTAGTAGGTTCAGACTGGGGGCTTGTTGATTAGCACTGACTCGCCCAGCCTCGTCCTCCCTACTTAATTTCTCACCAATTTCCATTATTATTTTCTGTACTAGATGCACGATTGTATTTGTCCTCTTTAATCCTCCGAGGCATGTAAAGTGACCAGTGATGGAACTTAAAATTTTTGGCTCCCCTGCAAAATATTATTTGGACACCTACCACAAAAAAAATTTATCTATATATTTTTATTAGAAAATAACAAAAAAGAATAAAATTGGATCATTTTAAAACACAATTGAAATATTAAAAGAAAATATATTTAAAATGCTTCCTCCTGGATTTTAAATTTGCAAAATCTATAATCACATCTTTTATTCTTCATGCTTTTATTTCCGTATTTTTGACTACTGCTCCTATCACCACACTGCTGTGATTCAATGAATGTTTCACTCTTTTCATGGTGCATTTAATTTTTATTGTATTATGTTGTTAATTTAAAAAAAAGGTAAAGAAAGTTACTAAAGTCGTAGACATTCTGAAACTAATCAGAGTAAAGAGGAAAAACCAAGCACTAAGCAGAAATAAACCTTTATTTCATAAAGGAACGTTAGCTGACTAAGACCAGTGGAGAATGGTCGAAAACGTTCCTTTGTGAAATAAAGGTTTATTTCTGCTTAGTGCTAGGTAAAGAAAGTACAAGTAAACAGGATTTGGGCCCCTTATAATTCTGGTCCCGCATTGCAGAGTCTGGCACATTGTAGTTCTGCCCCTGAAAGTGACTTACTTCCCAAAGTTCATCAGTACTGTATATACAGTATTAAAAGCTCTCTGGATTCCTTTGTAACTACCAGGTGTGAGAGATAGAGTTAATGATTAATCATGTGTCTCTTTAAGCCTGGTTCACACCTAGGTTGTAGAAAATTTAAGATTGTAAGAATCAGATCATTTCCATCATTTATTGCATATCAAGCAAATAAGGATACTGTACAATAAGCCACATATTACATTGTGTTTTACAGAGACCTCAAAGTAGATCAGAACTGCAGATGGACATGTTTTCTATATAGTACTGTTCATATATGGTATGTATACTATACTGTAAAGTATATAGTTTTTTAAAAATGTTGAGTTTGGATGCTAAATATAAATGAACTGTATTTTATTAAATTTAATAAATTTGGAGTTCATTTTCATTTCTATACTACACGTGCTTTTGATAAACCGCCAACCCCCAATTAGCCGCCAAAATCGTCCCCAAACGGATGGTGGCGTTTTATCGGGGTTTGACTGTATACATTTATAAACTTTTATAGAATATATTAACTTAGACATAAGCTGTGTCAAAAAATACCAAAATATAACATAAATATAGAAAATTAAATTAAAATGAAATAATTATTTTTAATATCAATTTATAAAATTAACTCAAAAATCTAAATATATGTTTTATATTTAAATATAAATATAATTTGTTAATATCATACTAAGAGCAGCATCATATTTGAGTATTATTGACGCTGTTTGGCTAATAGGCACTTAAGTTCTGTTAGTATAGGCCAGTTAGCAATGTTGGTCCTTTAGATTTCAGCTCTGTCCAGACCTTATTTTAAACAAACCATTAATATTTACTTATTGAAACACATACATAAAATCAAGTATTTTCATAGCAAAGTTCAATGGAAATTAAAAGATGAGGTATCAGTTCATCTAATCATTATACAGTACAACTAACTTCTATACTTTTTCTTTATATCTGCTGTTCGGATGGTGTCATTCATTGACTTGGCTAGGTTGTGGATATCATGTGTGCCAATTTGGAGAAAGTATTGGAAAGAGACCAGAAGTTATCAGAATTGGATTATCGTGCAGGTAAAAGTGTATGTACTGGCTGATGAAAAGTATACATGAATTTTAATTTCGCTTCTCTTATACAGTCAGCCATGGACAGTCAAATCACTTTTGTTCTCTGTGATGTGGTGTGTTTTATTTTTGCCTTGCATAAATTCTCTTGTTTTTCGGCTTCAGTGTTGTGTTGTGGTTGTGAGTACAACACGTATAAATACCAAATGAAAGTAAAATTTTAAATATAATCTAATGACAAAATATCCATATTTATACTTTAATATTTTTATATAACATAAAATATTTATTTTTTCACTCTTACATATTTAATTATGAACATGATTAAATATAATACAATTAAATAATTTCAATGTTATTGTTATGATATACTACTTTATAATCATATATATATTATTATTTTATCTTCTCAGACACTCTTCAACAAGAAGCTTCCCAATTTGAACAGAAAGCTGGAAAGCTGAATAGAAAATTCTGGTGGAAGAATTGCAAAGTTAGTTTAATATTTATTTATTTATTTATTTTTCAAAAAATTTTAAATTGAGATAAAAATTATATAATAATTTGAATAGAAATTTCATATCTTCAAATTATATTAAAAAATATGTTAATGAAAATATGTTTTCATTAACATGCAATGTTATGTGCTGTTTTGTTCCTTGAAAGACACTTTTTCCTTTCAGAAAAGTGTCTTCTTTTTCAATGGCATGATATCTCTTCATAAAGTGTTTTTTAGTTTTTTGACTTTTTTGAAAAGTCAAAAAAACAAAAAACACTTCATGGAGAGATATCATATCAGTAATATGATGCTTAAGATCAACAAATAATACACAAAACATAAATAAATCAAGTAACATGGACTTTTAAATGTTGTAAACTGACATGTTCAGACTTTTAATTTAACAATAAATAAACAAATATAATAAATGTTTATGCATTATATCTCAAAAAGAGAGAGAGAATTTTGGAAAATTTTTTACAAAGATTTACTGAAGCTAGATATACATAAATTGAGGAATACCTGTATATAAAATATATTTAATTAAAAAATCTAGGAATGGTCAAGTGTGGAAATTTTCACTATGCAAAAAAAATAAATATAACAATATTAAAGAATCTTTTAAAAAATTTGGAAAAATTAGAATTTTCCTAAATCGTTAGGTTCTTCCTGATGCATTTGTAAAATTTTGCAATGCATTAAAAAGGAGCCAAGAAAAAATTTGAAATTTCTGCACTTTATCATTGCCAAATCAAAATATTTATTTTGATAAGGTAATCATTTCTAAAAATAGCTTATTTTTTCATGACACTGCAATCACCAGTTTCATGTTGCTTTGCAGCATATATAAATAAACAATGAAATTTTTAATTATTTATAAAAAAATCTTGATAAATTTGTTCATTTTTAGATATTTCAATAAATGGTTTTTCTGATTTTAGATTTTTATTTAAGCCATTAAGTTTTAAATAATGGTTAAGATGTTCCAGCAGGCAGCTGTCTTCTTATTTTATATATAATAAAAAATTTGAAAGACAAGGAGTCACAGGCACTTAAAGCAGGAAAAATACACTATTTTATTATTAGATATATACTACATATACTAATAACAACAACAACTTCCGGTAATGTTTTCGGCTTTCTGTGGCCCTGAAGGCCGAAAACGTTACCGGAAGTTGTCATCATCATCATCATCATCATCATCATCATCATCATCATCATCATTATTTATTAGTATATGTAGTATATATCTAATAATAAAATAGTGTATTTTTCCTGCTTTAAGTGCTTATGATTCCTTGTATTCCTAGAAGCAGCAGAACTTTAGTTTATAGTTAAATTTGAAACAATTTCACAAAAAAACAGATTGAAATGCCTTAACAAATAATAATATAATTACAAAATAAATATTAGAAGATAAAATAATAAACAATACTTGAAGAAATGAGTATTGTACTATAACTGGAAATGATGTATGTGCACGTCACAAATTCTGACCCAGTATCTCATTATATAGTGATTACTAAACTTTCAATCTTTCTCTCTAAGAAAAAGAACCAATTAATTTATCATTAATTGTTAAGACAGAAGTTTTGATTTTATTTATCATCATAATTTACATATTATACATTCAATAAAAAAAAAATTGTAAAAAAATAAATATCTTTTCTTGGATAGAAAGTGCAACAATAAAAACAAATAAACTAATATAAAAAAAATTAGAATATGAAATAAAATTTTATGTAATATGTGATTTAGAAACTTTTGAAGTTGAAGAACTATATGTCACACTATCACTTTTATTGTCCTTGTTCTTATCCTATCCATATTTATTTTTGTCTGTTAGAGAATAGACACTTTGCCAAAAAAAAGATTCCATATGTTTGGAAAATTTATTTTAACGAAATAGTGAAAATTTCTCATAATTAATAGTTAATTAGTCCACATGCTAATTTGCATTTTGTCACTTATGATTAGGTTTCATGTTACTACTGTCAGGTTAATTTATCAATACTAAAACAAAATCCATCTCATCATGAGTATTTTGGATAAGGACTACATGTTTATATTTAATATCTAGATTATCTTAGAAATGTGTATGAAATATTATTATTTTTCCAATAGAAAATACTTTTGTTGTTTATATTTTCAAGAAAATCAAAAGTAAAATATAGAGACTTTTAAAATTCAAAAGAACTTTCTACCTTTTTAGTTAGATGTTCGTATTAAGCAATCATTTTTTTATAAATAGAACTAAAAACATTTATTGAATTCTATTGATTCTTTAATAAATGCTTTAGTTCTATCTACAAAAAAATAAAATAAAAAATTGTGCTTATTTGCTTGTTTAATAAGAATTTCTAGAGACTCTTATTCAAATTTTCTAAATTAAGTGCTTTTTTTTTTTCTTATAATTTTTTGATAATAAATATATTGTCCTGATGATGATATACATTTAATAAGCAGCAGTAATTTATTGTATAGTATAAAATTTCTATTATTTATTAATTATCTAAATTATGTATAGATCGGAAGAGCGGGAATTAATCAATCTTCAATTAAATCCTATGGGAATCATGCTTTGAATAACGACGGTTTTGGTTAACGACTGTTCCGCTAGAACGGATTACCGTCGTTAACCAAGGTACCATTGTATTATATAAATAATTTCTATTCCTAGATTGTTCCTAAGATAGTAGTTTATCTGTATTAAACTTATCTATTTATCTGTCAATAATAATTAAGAATAAAAATTCTTTAACATTAATATGACTTAAATAATTTCTGTATTATTATAATTTGCTTGATTTTAAATTCTATATTTTCATTTACTTAGATAAATAAATCATTGTTTAATTATATACTATTAATTTTGTTGGCCTTTACTTAATTTTATTATGGTCAATTTCCTTGTTGAAAATGGAATCTGGTTTTAGCATTATGTGTATGGGAAATTGATTCTTGATTTATGAATTCTTACTTACCAGCTTGTTCCAGGAATAAATTAGCTCATAAAGATGAGAACTATCTGTAGTTGATATGTATTTCTTTTGAATTTATTTTTCGATCAATATTCATGAACATTTCTTTTTTCTTTAAAAAATAAGAAAAAGATCAAATTATCAATGAAAACTAAATCAGAACTATATTAACTTTTCTCTCTTTTTGCAGATTTTGAGGAACTTTCTTCCTGTAAACATAAATCATTTTAATATTTTCTTTTGGTAAAAATATTGAATTGAATTTTATTTGAATTTATTGAATAACAGTCATTGAAAAGTAATTATAAGAAGAAAAATGCAAATAAAATTATTTTTGTATGCTGCTCATACTGTGTATACTGAGATTATTTAAGAGGGATTTTATTTTTTTTTTAAGTGGAAGAAATATTAAGATATTCCCATAGAATTTAGATTATACAAGAATCTACAAAAGATAGCTTTAAATTTTTTTAACGATTGTTGGAGCTTAATTATATCATAAAATTTTTCAAGTTTGTAGATCATATAAATATAAAGGTACTTTGTAAAAATTTTTGCACTTAGTCCATCATTGCAATTTATTAAATTCCTTTACTTAATAATTTTGAATATTTTATTTTATATAAAACTGTTCATTTTGCTTCAACAATGAAAAAAGTTATTATACTGTGCCAATATTTTACATACTGAAATCATATTGTAATATGTGAATATGTTCATTAGATCAATCTATGTAGCAAATAGCCTTTTATAAAATTTTTTAATAGTTCCCAGATAATTATTGCAAATGATAAATTTATATTATAAACACGGAAAATATTTTAAGAAAATTTTTCTATTTTCATAAATTATATTAATTGTTAATTCAAAACCTTTTTTCTTAGCTATATGGATTTCATTGAAAGCAGTTAAGATGGTTTTTGATGCTGAAGATAATTTTATTTCTCTACCATATGATACACAGTGTGTTAATAAATTGATTTTAGAACATTTTAAGGTAAAGTCTGTCTTTAATTTTGATATAATTTACTTCAATTTTCAACAATTAAAGAAGGATGCAATTTGAATTTGTATTTTGGATTTTGTATTGAAAGAAATATCTGAGGAAGTATTCAAAAATTCATTCAATTAATTCTTTATTTTTGTTTTAGCAATCATATAATACAAAAGTTAAAAGATCTAATTGAATGATCCATTATAAATATTAAGACAGATCATATAAATTATGAAAGCACACCCTAAATAATAATTCTTTAGCTTTTTATTTGGAAAAGTTTTTTAATAACTTCCCATATTTAAGAATTGTTTTAAAGTTTCAAATATTAAAGAAGTGATATTAAAATAAATAAAAGAATATGAGCCTTTGTACTTTAAGTTTATATACATTTTTAAATTGTATCTCATCAAAAACAAAGATTATGTTACTTGTTTTATTGTACATCAGTTATCTTTTTAAACAATTATGTTTTAAAGAATTAAATGATTAGCACCATGTTTTCATGTTTATAATAATTTTTTTTTAGTGGAATTTAATTTTGCATCATGATAAGAAGTTATCAAATTAAATAATGTATTGTTTTAATAATATCAATAAACTATCAGTTTTTTTTCTGTAATTAGAAATACATTTACAAATATTGTTTTATTGTGTAAATTTGAAATAGATTTAAAGTTAAGTTTCTATATTTATATATATATTAATCAATAATTGCTTATCTGAATGCAGAAGTACTAATATTGGTCAGTTCAATCATAAGATAACTAATTTTTAAGTAAAAAATCATAGTCGAATCTCTCTAGTTATATCAGAACAGTTGATTCAAATCTTTTTGTCAGTGGATTATTGATCTTATAGAAATATTCGGAATCTCATATTGATTGATTATTTTCTAAAACTACATTTTAGAAAATAAAAAATAAATTTAAATTAAGATTGAATGTTAATTTAAAATGAAAATTTTTATACAAGATTTTTATTTCAATGTAAAAATTTAAATTTAATTATACTCCTGCTTTCAAGTCTTTACAACCCATCAGTTGCTGTATCAGGTCTCATCATCACAGTATAAATGACAATTTTAAATATTAAATTTTTAAGAATAAAAAATTTGATTATCATTTTTAATATAGCAATAATTTTGATTAGCATATTTCAGAGGCTTGAAAATATATTTTTAGGTTCACCAATTAATTTAAACATTTTTTTTTTTTATTTCTTTTGAAATAATGTGAAATACATGTAAAAATTTTTTATAAAGTATGATGAATAAATATACAGGGTGTCCCAAAAGCCTGGAATCATAGAGAGTTTATAAAACATGTTCAAAATGACCCCCGTTATTCATAACACAGAGATCTAATTGATGCTGCCACTCAGTTGATGATGGCAGGATCAGTCTGGTGAGAAGTATGCTTGATTCTGGATGTCAGGTGCTGCAATTCAACAATCTACCTGGATAGAGAAGAAAATGAAGAAATTCACTATGATTCTACTAGAGTTTTAAGAAACCCTATAGACAATTACATTAAATACACTTAACTCAATTTGCATGGTAGACTGTTCTTCAAAAATACTGTGCCTATACCATGTTAATTGAGACTAACATTTGTATAGAAAATCAAGGAATAAGTTTTATATGTGTGTTATTAAATGATTTGCATTTTATTTAAAATAAATTAAAACTAATTTTATACATATATACAACAAAAATTTAAGAATAAAGATGCAAACCATTTAAAATTTAAGAAAACTAGTTTATTCTTTTTTTTCTCTTGTTGATATTGAAACAATCTTTCTCAGTTAAAAGTCAGAATTACTGCCATTAATTTCTTCTATTTCAGATTGTTTTAAATTTTCTAAAGAAATTTTCAAAATTTGCTTAATAAAATCTGTTATCAATATTGCTTTTTGCTCTTATTTAATTCATGTTAAGCTAAGGAGTTTTCTAATTCCCTTCCAAATCCTAAGCTGTCTTCCATATTTGATATCAATGTTGAGGAAATAATTTATTGAAAGATTAACATAACTGATAATTTATTATTATTTTTTCATTGTATATAAATTATTATATATCTTAATTAACAATTTTAATAATTGAATATTATAAAAAAATTAAATATCAGGTATACTGTTCAGTATATATATAGAGGCCACTCTGCAATATTGATGGGGCAGCTAGGGATTTTATTTTTTGTCATTGTCCATAATCTAAAATATTACTGTAATCATCTTGTAGTTAATGTTGGATTTCAATTGTATTAAACCAAAATTGTGTAACTCAAGTACTATGTAAATCAAGGGTTAGATGTACAGATTGATTATGAAATCCTTATGCAATTTAAAATTTTATTAACTTCTGTTCTATAGGAGATAAAAGCACTCTGTAAAATATACTAATAATGTAATTTATTAAAATTTTATTATATTTAATTTCAAAGTTATTAAGTCTCAATATGTTCATAATTCACTTTATTTTTTATTGAAGTCATTTGGTATAGTAAGTAGATTAAAGAGATAAATGGGGAAAGAAAAATTTAAATAAATAAATCTCTTTATTCAAAAAGCAAAACTTGGATAAATTATCTTGCTGAAAATTTTATAGATTGCTTTTATCTCATATAGAACAGAAGTTATTAATATTTTAAACTTCACATGGACTTTATAACTATTCTGTACTATGATATTAAAAAATTAAATCATTTAATAAATTCCATTTTTAATCATAATATCAATTTAGATGAGGATTGAATGGAAAATAAAACTTTTTATTCAAAAACAGACTAGTCATATATATTTTTGTTTAATTATAATAAAAGTCAATTAAATTAAAACTTATTAAACCAAATAAAATGCAGAAGTAGATTACAAAAATTTCAAAAAGATTCTGTAGTGTTGATTATTTGGATACTTGTCACAAGCCATTGTGTTGCTTTTTTCTGTAATATAGAGTGTCTGTAAAGTCCTTGTGCTTTTTAAATTTTAATAACTTCAGTTCTAATTGAAATAAAAAATATTGTAAAATGCATCAGAAATGTAATTTATTCCAGTTTTGAAAATGCACAATCTTAGGATTGTTAAGTTTCAAGATGCTAATTCAAAAGCTTCAAAAGAGGGCATTTCCTAATTGAAACAATTCAGTTTAATTAAATTTATTGTTTATAACAAAAATATAGAATAAATATACTTTTCAATGCATTTTATGAATTATTTTTATCTTACAAAATGAATGTTATTAAATAAAAGTAAACAATAAGCCAAATAAGCAAGATAAATTGTTTATTCAAAATGTTTTCAGGTATCCACATAGACTGCCTCAGTCGAAATACAGAGAAGTTTCTCTCCTCCTTTCTTATCAGGCCAGAAAGGGGAATCAATCAGTGCAGTTCCTAACATCAACAAAACTGCAGATGGAAGGTTATCCTTCCAATTTGTTGATGTTAGGAACTGATCACTGATTGGTTCCCCATTTTAGCCCAATAAGAAAGGAGGAGAGAAGCTTCTCTGGTCTGTATTTCAACTGAGGGAGGCTATGTAGATAGCCGAAAACGTTTTTGAATAAATGATTTATCTTATTTATTTGGCTTATTGTTTACTTTTATTTAATATCTAAAATAAGAAGTATTTTAGTATGAATGTTATTAAAATTTGAAACTGCATAAAGACTTTATAGATATCTACATTATAAGCTATAAAATTAATTAAAAACATGCTGGAATTTTTCTTAAATAGAATAATATTTTTTTAGAATTATTTTATTTATAGATTACTTTTAAACTGTATATTAAAATTTTATTAATCAAAACGTTTAAAATTTATAATATGAAATCAAATAAATGACTAAATTATATATTAATTGAATACTTGGAAAATAAGAAAGAAAATTCTTTTTCAAATTTTTGAAAAAAATTTTTTCAAAAATAATAAATACTTAGACAAGAGGACAAATACAGGAAAACCTGTGCTAGGTGGCCAGCTTTTGGCAGCTGAGATTGTGGCCACCAGACACAGTTAGCTACAAATTTCTTTATTAAACATCAAAGTTTATGACACAGTTTCACATTATAAAAATCTAAGGAAGGAAAAATCAAAGAAAAAAAAATCACTAATTAATGTCTGTTTTCAGGATTTTTTCACTTTAGAATGCTCAGCTGATAGAAGATCTAAAGCCCATCTAGCATTTCTGATCAAAACACGATTTGCTGGTCACCTAGTACATGTTGCATACAAGGTGCCGAAATTAAATATCATTGGCCATAGTCACGGAACACAGATGGCCATTTTACACAGTTTAAAAATCCTGCAATATGCTTGGGTAGATATTAAGGTGGCCACAGATTGCAGGTTGGCCACCTAGTGTAGGTGGCCACCAGTACAGGTTTTCCTGTATATCAATCAAATTTTTCTTAATTTCAGGGATCTGATGGTCGCTTTTGGAATTTTATTTTCTTCATCAGCTTTTAATATAAATATACTTCTATATTGAAGTAGCTATCATATCATATATTGAAGTAACTATGTCAAATCTCATTTTTCTTGATAATTGGAAAAAAGTTAAATTTTCTAAACATGAAAAGAATTATGTTAGCTACTGATTAACAGAACAATAATGTAAGAGCTATCTTTATTTTATTATATATTATAGATTGTTATTTAAGATATCATTTACAAAATTTTTTATTCTTGTTTTGTTGCATGAACTAATCCATAATATTTGCATCTATAAAAATGAATATAAATACATTTTTAATTTATTATGCATTATATTTTAACATTTAATACTGATATTTTGGATGTACAGCAATACCTTGCATAGTCCGGTTAATTGGTTCCTCTTTCCTACCGGACTAATTGAAACCGGACTATTCGAGGTACGTAACCTATGGGAAAAATTATAATTGGTTCCAAGAAATTTTCGATTTGCTCCATAATATATATTTTAAATATAAATTCTTACATTATTATTTCATATGCATTAAACATTAAAATCTTTTATAAAGATTTATAATAGACAGAAGGGGACAGAAAGTAGATCCGAACCCATAAATACGAATAGATAAAAAGGGCTTCGCCCAGCAGGTGAATGCATTTGCTTTCTCCAAGTTGGCCACTCGGCGCCATTACAAACCCAGAGCGGTGCTCTCCGTAAAGACGGATTCCCACTTGAACTGGGCCCAGTATTTGTTCCCATTCAATGACTCAATTAAGCGTTGGCGGTAAACAACTGACGACATTGCACTTGAGAGGCAGGCACTATAACAAATGTTGTTCAGATAAATTTGGCAACATGAAGCAACCGTCTGCTTGTCTCAGCTCGTCATAGTGACTATTCGAGTCATATATAGGTAGTAAGTAGCAAGCACACTTACATTTCATATTTATTCTAAAAAAATAAAGTAAATTAAAAATTTTTATTAACAATTACAATCCGGACTATTTGAAACCGTACTATGCGAGGTATTGCTGTATTCTTACAAATCTGATATAGATAAATCTCAATTTTAAAACCTGATATAGATAAATCTTTCTATTGAATATATTTATTATAAAATGAATATTTGTTTATAAAATAAGTTAGTTTAGAAATATATGAAATTCTAAGAGAAAATTCCCAAAACTGCATGCAATAGGTGTTAACATACTTATATTAGTGATCATAGAAGAAAGCTAAATAAATGTCAAATAGCAGATTCATTATTTCTAATTTAAATTGCAACAGTTTGATAAATAATTCAAATGTTTTTATCAAGATGTAGTTTATAAACCAGAAACATCTTTATTTATAATTTTAAAAATAAAAGTCTGTATTTTGTTATAAAACTAGGAATTCTAAAATCCAAAGCATTGTTAAATTATTAGTTTAATATAAAATACTTTTTAAATAATTATTTTTAAATTGATTGCTAACATTTAATGTTAATTAAATGATTTATTTATTTGTTATAATCATATGCAGAATAATAATTAAATAAGGATTGCAGAGTTGGATGGCAAATGATCCGACTCTGACTCCAGATAGTTTAAAAATCCAACTCCGACTCCACCCAGAAACCTCTGATTCTGAACTCTGGTTTGACAAATGATCCAACTCAGACTCCAATTTTTAAAAAATCTGTCTCCAACTCTCTAAAATTTATAAGATCTGATTCCAACTCCCAACTCCTGGCAGTTTAAATTCCGACTCTGTCTCCACCCAAAAATCTTCAACTCTGCAACCCTGAATTAAAGCCTTAATACAGTTTTTGTTTGCAGTTTGAAACATTCTTTGTTGATTTATGAATTTTTTATAAATGATCTTATTGTTTATTTATTAAAATTTTGACAAAAATTTATTATTGTTATTTATTTTACATTCTAATTAAAATTTTACTTGTTTTATGATATTTTTAATAATAAAAATTATCTTTAATAAAATTTATTAAGCACGTTTTCTTATTTTTAATTTTGAAGAAAATTATATCTATAATTAATATTAATCAATATTTTTAGATCAAAGATAAGTATGGACTTTTAGAACATTGTTATATTAATTTTAACAAATGCCAGTTTGCTGGATTATGTAAAAAGTTAGCTCAAGGTAAATGTAATGATGAATTTTAATATTATAAAATATAATTATTTTAGAAAAATATTTAAAACTGTAATTTGATTATAATTATAAAAATTGATTAATATATTTTCAGCTGCATTAGATGATGATGATCCTTTATGTAAACATATATTTTATGAAGCAGGTGTGATGTTAGGCAATCATGTTGTTGCATTAATTTCCAAAATTCATCAGGTGGGTTTATTTGAAATTTGTATTTTATTCCAATATTCCTTTACAAAATGGAAAAATTACAAAATTTTGCCTATTATTGAAAACAAATTTTAATTAAAATAATTAATCAAGAATAATTTTGAGCTTAATTATTTAGTAGAGTAGAATTTTGATATAATTGTAGTTTGTGTTTTCCACAAACTACAATTTTTTATTCTCTATTCAGAAAATATACTATACAAAATAAACAATTAAAAAGGAAAACAAATCTATAATAATACTTTTATTTTTCGATAAAATAACAAATTTTTATATTGAATCTTTTTAGTAACTAATAATTTGTTATATACATTGCTACTATGGCTTTAGACATTCTGCCACTTATAAAAGAAAAAACTGAGCAGTACAGCACTAAGCAGAAGTAAATTTCAGTCAGTTTAAATAATTACAGGTAGTACATTATCAATATTTGTCATACTCTGTTTGAATCATTTATGTTTACAAATAAAATGAATACAGATAGTCTTTGATTTCTGATGAAATTGTTTCAAAAATTTCAAATCTTGCCATCATAAGTCAGAAATGCTCAAAATTTATGGATTTCTCACTATTAATGTTTTACTAGGACATTATATAATTTGTAATTTTGAAAAATTTTTCAGATTTAAAAAGAATGGAAAATTTCTCAGATTTTCTTAGTAAAATTTTACTTAAAAAAATCATTTTTAAATTGTAAAAATTATCTGAATTTTGTTTTTATAATCTGAAAATTTCCATTCAAATTTAATAAAAATTGCCAAGCAGTACAGCACTAAGCAGAAGTAAATTTCAATCAGTTTAAATAATTACAGGTAGTACATTATCAATATTTGTCATACTCTGTTTGAATCATTTATGTTTACAAATAAAATGAATACAGATAGTCTTTGATTTCTGATGAAATTGTTTCAAAAATTTCAAATCTTGCCATCATAAGTCAGAAATGCTCAAAATTTATGGATTTCTCACTATTAATGTTTTACTAGGACATTATATAATTTGTAATTTTGAAAAATTTTTCAGATTTAAAAAGAATGGAAAATTTCTCAGATTTTCTTAGTAAAATTTTACTTAATTTTTACAATTTAAAAATGATTTTTTTATCTGAATTTTGTTTTTATAATCTGAAAATTTCCATTCAAATTTAATAAAAATTGCCATTAAGAAAATTTTGAGCAAAAGAATGGCTGGAAATTATTCTCTTGAATATAAACATTTTTAAAAATTTGCTATTGTTTTAATAAAATTATCAGCATAAAATTTATTACTTTCAACTATGAAATATTTATAAAGAAAACTGTCTGACATTGCTGAACTTTTTTTTGTTCAGACTTTTTAATTATTAACAGCAGGCTGTTATTCAAAATAATTAACAATTGCACACAAAAAACAAAGCTCTAAACAGATTTTTTTTTTATTTAAACGTTTTCATCCTTATCAGTAAGTCAACCTCTTGTGTGCATTTTTGTGAGTGTAACAGGTTGGCTTCAAAGTTCTTAATTAACAACTGGTTTGGTTTATTTTTATTCAAAAAGTTATCTACAACTATTCATAAAAGTAATAATTAAAATAGACACATCCTATTATAATGCTATTTTATTACACATTTTTATTGTTTGACATGCTTCATGAAGTTGAGAGAGAGAGAGGATTCATAGTTTCTGTTGGAACCAACTATTTTCTATAGTAATTTATTTGTTTTTACTTCATTTACACTGTAAAATGTTTAGCAAGCTTGCAAGAATTTAAACTGTGATTTTTCATTTTCTATTTCCACTACAAGTGATTTGGTCAATCAGTACAAATTTTAATAGCCAGTTCACTTGAACTGGTGCAAACCAGCTGAATGACAGCATTGATTAACAGTGCATATTAGGGATTGTATACCGGTTTGCCGATTTACCGGTTAACCGATAAATTGACAAAAAAACGTTCGGTAAATTTACCGGTAAATTTCATCAGTTTGAAATTTACAGAAATAAATAATTAAAAATATTGAAAATAACTAATAAAATCTAAAATGGTACACAGTATGTACATTCAACTAATATGCTCCAAATTATTACAATAATGAATAATCTCATAACGAACAATGAAAAATTTAATTTTTGCCCCCTTTTCTAAACTCTAAACTATATTTATTAATATTAATTATCATCACATAAATTTTTTAGTAGTAATCATAATCTTAAAAATTCAAATTTTAAGAGATTTTTTTTTCTCTTTTTGGAGATGAAAAAGAATAAATTATCAGTTAATGTAGATTTTTATTCTTAATTGTTATCTAATCATTATTTTCATCTCAAATTATATTAAATAATATAATTTAGTAAATATAAATTAATGTCTTACAATACATAAAATTTTAATTTATAAATATTTAAATATTAAGATATATTTCAGGTGGGTTTGTGATTAATGATTGAAATCAGATTTAAAAAACTGATGTAAAATTGATTCCATTGAATTTGCTTTGTCTTTGAAGCCTAAATGATAGAAAATATTTCATAATTAAAAAATGAAGCCAACTTCACACTGATTTCACATTTATATCTAAAAAAGTTGAGCAGAATTAATTAATTTTTTCTTGATTATATTTATTTGAATTGAATCAAATTATGAAAATTTCAATGTTACTACCATATAATTTCATATTTCAAATTGTTTAGGCTCACCACTTGTTAAATTTGATAGTTTACAAGAATACGTTTTTAAAAATATATTTGTCAGTACATATGATTATTTGATAAAAGTATATAATTTTGTTAAATTTATTTTTTTTTTTTTTATATTGTTTTCTTATGATTAAATTTATAAAATTATATATAAAAAACTTTTTTCAGAAATTATTACAGCAGAAAGGAGGATTATCAATTATTTGTGTTGGGTCTGTTTTCAAAAGTTGGAATCTTTTGAAAGATGGTTAGATTATATTCTAAATATAATTTTAACAGTAAAATTTAATTCTATTTAAGTATATAAATTCTCTTTTATATATAGGATTTTTTTCAAGAGTGAACTGTAAATTACAAGAATATACACTGCTGAGGTTAATTCAGTCAACAGCTATGGGTTCTGCCTATTTTGGTGCTACAACTGCAGGTTTTGATCTACCAATTGATTTTACTAAAAATGCAGAAATATTGCATCATTTTAAAGCTTAATCAAGATTTTAAACTATGTAGTAAAAATGTCAAGTGCCAAATAATTAAAACATTCATTTAAATAATTGGGAAATCAAATTTTATATATATTTTTATATATTCAAAATATAGTACAAATAAAATAAGAGAATTTTAAAAAAGTGTTGACTAAATATTCATTTAAAAAACTTAATCATTTATTCATGCTTATTTCTGCATTACTCTATTGAAGTAACACTTATTTACTCTATTGGTGAAATATGATAACCAGCATAATTACCCAATTTAATCTTCATTTTTATACAAATTTTTAAATTTTGATTTTTTTTTTATTTTATATATATAATTTTAACTTATAAAATTCATTTAAAAAAGTACAATAGCATTCCTTACAACAATTTCTATAAACGTTTGTGAAAATAAAGTAATTTCTGCAATGTAGTGCTAGTTTTTGAGTATAATTGTCTTATATAGTATATGTAGTGTATATTATATACAGTATATCTAATAATAAAATAGTGTATTTATCCTGCTTCAAGTGCTTGATTTTTTTTTTGTTATGAATTTAATTTTATCTGCAGTATAACCTTTTTATATAACTTAATTCAGTATTATAAATTATAATGAGAAAATAAATATAGAAAAAGATCTCAGATCATTAATAAAATAAATCTGGATAAATTCAATTGAACAGAGGGGGGAATATAAAACAGAATTGCATGAATCTATTTTTTTTTTTTTTTTTTTTTTGTAGTTATTAAAAAAAAAAAATTCTCAGTGAAAATATGAAGTAAATACACAAGACACAAGATATAAACAAAATATAATCTATCATTTACTAATACTAGTTTGCAAGAAATATGCAAATTTGTTATCAGATATGATTACAGATACAATTTTTGTATGCATAATAACAACATTCATCTTTAGAAGTATAACTGTTAGTATAAAATATATATAAAATTAAAAAATAAAATATGTTTTTAATAAAATTATTAAATAAATTAGATTTTATTATTAAATTTTCATTAATAATTTGTAAAATATCAAGAAAACAAAATAACATTTAATACACACAGAAAATATATTACATTTTTAGAGTAATGTAAAATTATAGGTTAATATAATCAGCCTACAACCATTATGCTAAAGCATGGCATGAGTTGCTGGTATCACTCCCCTTGGAAAGTACCAGATACTGCATAGACATTCATAAATTATATTAACTTTTTTGTAAATTTAATATGATTTTCTAAATTTAGTCAATAAAATTTATTACAAAATTCCTAAACGATCAAGCAAAAACATTTTTGACAATTATTTGCCTCTTCATTTTATATCAATTTTGAACATCTAAACAATTCTACCATAATAATTAAACATGTGCACTATATTATATTTAAATTCTAATTTTACCATAAAGTATAGTTTAAATATTATTCTTGGTTTTCTGGGATACTCAAGAATCCTAATATAGGAGTTTCCTGACTATGTAAAATTTGCATTCCTGGTAACATTATATGGACCGTTTATTTTGAAAGTGGTGTAAGTCCATTTTTTAAAACAATGAGATATTACATAAATAAATGTTCACACTAAATTAATGTAATATTTCAGTTTCTTTTAGAAAAATGAACTTACACCACTTACAAAATAAACGATGCATATAAATCAAATTTATCTATATAAACTATTACGGCTAAATTAAAAGCATTATATACTATATATAGTCTAATTCCAAGACAAGGAAATATAACTGTCATCATTCAATACAAAAATATATGTTTTTCATATTTGAACAGTTATTACATAAAATACTTTTGAGAGTTAATTGTCCATAATACTATTATTGATAATAATTCTAAATACTATTACAGTAGTCTTATGAGTATTGTTGATAAACTGCATTATATATTGAATTAGAATTTTTAATTTACCAAGTCCAAATTTTTTAGTTATGTTGGATTTGAATAAATCTAGGAGCTCCAGTATTGTATTTCAAAAATTTTTAATATAACTGATAACTTTCAAAAATAAACTGTTTGTGTTGTGGTAGAATATGACACTCCAATTTTAATATAATGCTTATTAACATCCAAATAATTATAAAATAAAATAATAATAATAATTTTAAGCATTGCTTTAATAATCCCATATGCTGAGAAATAGACAATTTATTTTTCTAAAGTTAAAAACAGAATGAATCTCTAGGATGTGTCATACCATATTATTAGCATCATTAATCTTTTTTATTAAATCTAAGTTAAAATAATCAAAATTTTTAGCAATTGTCAATTTCATATAATTAATGTTATGAGCAGTTTTTAATTAAAAATCCATTAAATTTTGCAATTTAAATATAATTTTTTTATGATAAGCTTAGCTTTTCACCAATAACAAATTTTTAGCAATTGTCAATTTCATATTATTAATGTTATGAGCAGTTTTTAATTAAAAATACATTAAATTTTGCAATTTAAATATAATTTTTTTATGATAAGCTTAGCTTTTCACCAATAAAATTATCATTAATAAGCAAAATTTTTAATAATGTTTTATTTTAGCAATTTCAGAAAAGTTTTTTATTTAGTCTTTTAAAAATTATTTAATGTACTAAAAGTTAATTTAGTAAATAAGAATATTACAATTTGAAACAGTTCATAGAATGCTTTGGATATATGATATATATTAAGCAATTAGCATTTTCTGGATATTTCTGGTGCATCATATTTACTGTATATAAAATTAAGTTTTGTTATGCTTTTAATACTCATAAACTTAGAGGATAAAAAAGAAAATTAAAAATATAAAAAAACAAAATCTTTCAATGATTCCGGTTTTAGGTGATATAAGTTATTTCCATTAAATATTTGGTGGTATATGCTTTGTATAAAATATTATTAATTGCTTAATCATTTTAATAGTAGGAGAGTAAATAAAAAATAATACATCCACTTGCAGAACAAACAGTTTTAGAGATTTTAAAGAAATTAAAAATTTTTGGAATGTATTCATCAATATGATGCACTGTATATATATAAATTTTAAAATATTTTATGCCACCAAAAAATTGAGCACATTTTGAAATTTATGAAGATATTGAATCTTGATAATGGAATCATTAGTTTAAAGTCTATGTGATTTATACAGATTTTCTTTGAGTCTCCTTAAATTTCAATAAGTAAAAAAATCTTATGACACTAGATAAGGATTATATTGTTATTTACAGTATATTTATTTATTATATGATTATTGTTATATTTATATTGTTGATGCAGTATGATGACGAAATGCACATCCTCAAATATTGATATGATTATGCAATCATCAATCATGAATTGTCATAATGCAAAAAAAGACTATTGCATTTGATTCTTTGATTCAATTTTTTCATCTTTGAAGATATCATAAACAACCACAAAATGAATTTCCTAATTTCCATTACTTTGAATGCTTTCTTTACGATATGAAAAGTTGCTACTTATTGAAGATGCATCACAAAACAAATTTTAATTAGTTGTCAAGCTACTTCCAAGATATTGTATTAGAAAAGTATTATTTTTTTAAGCCAACTCCTTTATGATTGCAATAAGAATTTCATAATCAGTATTATAATGAAAGCGATGTAGATAGTGCCATCACATCAGCATTAATAAGCAAAGGAAATTAAAAAATTGAAAATTTAGTTAAAAATGCATACATTATATGTTAATTAATTAATTTGTAATGAAATTTGTTGTTATTAAAAAGTTAAAGGGATTATCAAATTTAAATTATCTGCTCCAAGAGTTTTCAATCATTACAATATAATACTATATTGTTTAGTTGACCAAAGCATATAGTGCATTATTTTTTTTTACTAAAAGTTATCATTGTTTCTGCATAGTTTTATTTCATGTTAATGAATTTTTACAACCTAATTATCAAAAAATAGGTAAAAATAATAGCTAAAGTTGAGAGAAATTTTTTTTTTGTAAAAAACACTTGCATATGTTCCACTTGTACGTAATGAATATTCTGTACATATAGACTTTCCCAATTCATGCATCAACATATATAAATAAATTGGAGCATAAGTCTTGTATAAAGTTATATGTAGCTTATATTCAAGACGAGATAGTAATAATTATAACAGGATGTATTTGTACATGATCATATTGTAATATTTAAAGTTACTGCTAATGATAGTATTGTACATTCTTGTTACAAATAATGTCATGACAATCCATCTTTATAAAATCATAATATTGCACTGGTATATTGAATTATAATGATAATTTAAAGAATATTTTGTATGTCAATGTTTGATGAATGTATATAATTTGG
This sequence comes from Olivierus martensii, assembly GCA_000484575.1. Classification (NCBI taxonomy): domain Eukaryota; kingdom Metazoa; phylum Arthropoda; class Arachnida; order Scorpiones; family Buthidae; genus Olivierus; species Olivierus martensii. Next base: position 51,937 of record AYEL01078740.1, read on the forward strand.
GGAAAACCTGTGTATTATTAAAATATTCTATATATATGATACTCATGCAGAATATTCAGGTTGTTAATATTTTTATTAATGAGATCCATTTTAAGAATTTTAACAAAAATATTACTTAAGTAATATTTATTTTGTAAGTAATAAGTAAGTAATAATTACTTAATAAGTAATGTTTATCTATTAATCTTATTTGAACAAATATACATATATATAATCTCAATGTAATTTTTTTTTCCTAAAGATTTTTTAAAATTCATTTTGGTAAGGAAAAATTATATGCAAAGGAAGACAATGCAATTCTAAAATCAACAAAGATTCCATTTATTTAACTGAGAAATATAATTTTCTTCGAAAATTTATTACTTTTGTAAATTTTAAATTATGTTACCGGCTTTAGTTTAGTTTTCATTTATGGAGTCTACATTTTGTTTTTTGTTTATATTTCTTAATATTACTACTGGTGTGGATGAGTTTCTGTATGTTATACAGTATATTTATTTTAATAGATTAATGAAATTTTTTGTAAATTTAATAAGAACTTGTTTTTTATGGGATCTGGCAATATACTAAAAATATTGTGATATGCAAATAATAAATTGAAGTAAAATTTGTGTTTTAATTTAAAATTTTCCGAAGGAAACTTTTCAAAACTACTTATGAGATTCAGTTTTGAATTTAATACTTAAATATAAATAATATTAGTTTTGTATTTTATAGTATTTTTAATATAGAGCATCACTACACCTATTGCAAACTTTGTTCTCAACCAGTGTTTTCCAACCTTTTTTTTTATCTCATGGTACACTTGAACCTGTAGTTTAAACTTCTGCAGCACAATTAATTATGAAAATCAAAAACAAAATAACTTGCTTATGCATATGTTTATTATAATATACTCATATAAGCAATTTAGAGTTTTAATTTTGATATGTACACTTATTGTACTTTGGACATCTTTCAAAGATAATTTTTAATGATCTTTAAAAATTTTTGCGGCACACGTAAGATCATCTCAAACCAGTTGAAAATCACTGATCTAGACATATGGAGTATGTAAAACACTTGATGTATATATAATAAAAACATAATTGTTCTCAAAGCATAAATATTAGTTTTGTATTTTATAGTATTTTTAATATAGAGCATCACTTCACCTATTGCAAACTTTGTTCTCAACCAGTGTTTTCCTACCTTTTTTTTTTTATCTCATGGTACACTTAAACCTGTAGTTTAAACTTCTGCAGCACAATTAATTATGAAAATCAAAAACAAAATAACTTGCTTATGCATATGTTTATTATAATATACTCATATAAGCAATTTAGAGTTTTAATTTTGATATGTACACTTATTGTACTTTGGACATCTTTCAAAGATAATTTTTAATGATCATTAAAAATTTTTGCGGCACACGTAAGATCATCTCACAGCATACCAGTTGAAAATCACTGATGGAGTGATGGAGTATGTAAAACACTTGATGTATATATAATAAAAACATAATTGTTCTCAAAGCATATTTTGGGAAATAAATCATATTTGTTCCCTCTTATAAGTGTGGACATGTTATAAATATCAAATTGCTTTGTCTCCCCCTTTAAAACTTGTTCATGAAAATTGATTTTTAGTGTAGTAAAAATGCATCTTGTATAAATATGCACTATTTTCACTATACAAAATATTTAACACAAAAACAAGACTTTTAATTTTCTACTTCCACAGCACTTGTGTGATTGAAGTTCTTACCATAACACTGTTCATGAATAATTACAGTTTGTTTTGAATCTTTGACGAATAGTTTAATATCTGACTTTAGTTATTTAACATATGTTTATAAATTTTTATCTTCTTTTTGTTAAATAGAACAAAATTATTTCTACGATTCTTATTTGAAAAAAGGAGATAAAATATTTCTAACTTAATTCTTCCTCTGCTCTAGATAATTAGTCATTATTGAGTTATAGAAGATAAATTTTTTTTTTTTGACACTTTATTAGATTTAGAATCAAGACTGGGAAAAACATTATAGGGATTTCTAGAATTTCCAGTGCTAAATTACACTGATATCAAACAAAATACATTTTTTTTTTGTTATTTTTAGAAGTTTCAAATAAACAGTTAACATTGCATATCACTTTAGACAAAAACATCAATATCTGGACAGCACTTTCCATACCTGTAAGGTATATAATTAGTAAGATCCTTAATTAGATCAACAAATATACATTCTACAGCCTCTATTGATTATATTTTTTTTTTTTTTTTTAAAGGCTGTTATTGTTGGTTTTAATCTACTATATAGTATCTTAAGACTGTCAAATGCCATTTTATTATTTTTTTAATTATTTTTGTTTTGATCACAGTGCATAGTCAGTCTCTTACAATAAATATGACTTCTGAATTTTACATATTAGGTAAATATAATAATATGCAAAAAAATTTGTCCTGCTCACAGCAGTCTACAAAATGTTTTTAACTGAACAACAGTTTTTTTCCTTAATTTGTTTTCCAATTATAAAAATGCTGTGGCATCTTTATGCAAAATATTTTTATTTTTTTTAATTTGTATTCAACTTTTAAGTTTTTATAACAATTTTTAACATCTTGAAATATTTCGTAAAACAATTTGTTTATTCTTAAATTGTATCGTATTAGATATAATTCAGTAAAACCATTTATGCAGAAACTGACAAGAGGAGAACTAGAAAAAATTGACTAGAAGAAATATTTCTAAATAATATAAACTGCAAAATACATTGTTAGAAAACTTAATCTACATATACAATAATTACAGATGCACATTAATTGTGCTACTGTTAGTGACAATGAATATTTTTGTCAACAACAGTCTGTACTTGTCAGATGGTTATTTTACTTCTTTATAGCATTTACTCTATATTAGTTAATGCTACACGACAAGCAAAGTTAAATCATGTACATTGATTTAGCACCGGCAAATTTTTTTATATATATATAAATCCAACATGTTATTACAAAATCATACTTTGTTTTCATCATTGGATTCTAAAAGACCAACAGAATACTGTTTTAACTCTTCTAATGGTGGAAGTGGTCTGACTGGCCACGTTTTTTGCTTTTTTAATTCCATTCCTTCTTTCCAGACTTTTTCCATTTTAGTTATATAAGGATAAATATTCTGTTCTATCCATTCAGATACTGTATATTCGTCAAAGACTTCGCGTAGTGCATCGCGAGCTGTTCTTACTAAAGAAGTCAGTGGAAAATAAATCGATGAGTAATCTGCAAGACCTTCATCAACTCTCATGGGACTGCTAATGTTGTGACGTACATTATATTCTGTCAGCCATGCCTTGTGGATGGTGATGTCATAAAGATAATCATTGACTCTCTTGATGGCTTCGCTGTGATGCTGGGTGAGTCTAAAGACGGCAGAACCAGGAAAGAAACAGCTAGCAGCTTTTTGCCAGAGATGAGGATCACTATCTAAATCAAGATGACTTCTGGAATGAATGGTGCATTGAAGTATTTGTTGAAATTTTGGTATCAGTTGATGACTGAAATATCCATGACTAACAGTAAGAAGATTTAGAATTAAGGAGGGCATGCTTGCTGGCAGTAGCTCACACAGTGTGGCGAGGTGATCATACCTCTGCCATCCAGTGATGACAATTCCACGGAAAGAAGTGAATTTGCGTTGTTGTTCATCCATAACTTCTAACCAAGCTTCGTTATTTTCTAAGTGCATTTTAACATTTGGGATAGTAAGTGTTTCACCAAATGCTCCTTTAAAAGCACTAGCTGACCAGATGAATGGAAATACTTCACTGTACATCAGCCATACATTATAAGGAATGAAGCGATATACATCTTTAACATAAGTCCAAACCATAGGTTCCACGAGATTTCCCAGTTGAAATTCTTTGAGTTTTTCCGAAGTCATCTGTCGAAGCATGTCATCCCAAATAATGGGTATGATATTATGTTTCTCTCTAACATATCTGGCTACTCGTTCAACATGAGAGAGGAAAAGGTTATCGCGATCTTGTCGCATACACTTTGGACAGTAACCAAGATGGTATACTTCATCACAACCTATGTGAAGCCATTTTGAGTTGGAATGAAGTGACATCACTTGATCTATAATCATTTGGACTAAATTAAAAGAACTATTCTTGGATGGACACAGTGCTTGAGGGAAATCATCCACTTCCCTCAAGTGTTGAAAATTTTTTATTTTTAAAACAAATTCTAAATGGCCAAATGTTTGCACCAATGGAATAACTTCAAAATTAAATGTGCTTGCATAACTTAAAATAGTTTTAACATCTTCTTTGGTATAGTGATTTCTAGCTGCCACAGGGGCCAGCTGACCCCAAAATGGAAACATATCTTCATATTCTAGTAATATTCCATTAGCTCCGGCATCCTTCAGCATGGGAAAAATTTGTTTAAAATAGCTAATTTTTGGTGGAGCACCCTTCAAGTCAATATGAACTAATCTCAAAGGAGGAATATAATAAGGTTGATGATTAAGGCCTTGCTGTTGCCATGTTCTACCTTGTTGCCTGTAGAGAGTACTCTGTTGTTGTTGTTGTCTCCCAAGTTGACCGTCATAAGTCTGATAGTGACTTCTCTGTTGCGCAGCATTATTCTGGCGGAGACTATCTTGATTCTGTCCGTAAGAGTCCTGCTGTACTTCGTGTTGATAAACGGGCTGGTAACGGGGCTCTCTTCTAAGGTCCGCTTCCTCGGCACGGCGAGAAATTCCAAAACGGCCCTCCCTAATTTCGGCAGTGCCACGTCTGAAGATTCCCCCATCTTGTTTATTGCCCGGGTGGGCCACGGCTGACAGATTTCTTCTGGGGATCAACGTGTGATGATTCTTGATCCCAGAACCACTCAGTCCTAGTGGAAATTCGTGATTGTCAAATTCTCCCCTGACGACATTTTCACCCACAGAACCATACTGAAGACATATGACGACCAGAGACGTTCCGAGAACGGCAGCTAATAGGAATGTCTTACGTCTCCATAATGAAAGTACAAGATGGTGGAGGCAGTGGCGTGCTATTTGTGTCATCATAATGTGATCTGCAAAACAAATAGTCATTTCTAACAATGCAAAAAGTTACTAAAAAATTTAAAAAAAAATAAATAATAATTTTTCTTATAGTTTCAATTGGTACAAGTTTATATAACAAGAAACAAAGCTGCAACGTATCTCTTTCAAAACGAAAAATCGCAAAAATCGATTTATGAAAAGTATAATTTATAGTCGTAAACACGACGTCTTAATTAAACTAATTTATTCAATGTGACGTGGCAACGGCGTGACACGTAAGCTAACAAATGTTAAAGGTGAATAAATATTTCTATTCTTCCATATACAATACAATCGGTCTACGATAATGCAAATTTTTTTCTAACCACCTTTTCGTTTTAAATTAATTACGGATCCAGAACAGGGTTATTAATTGTAATTTGCATATCGGTAGGCGAATCACAGTTAGAATTTCGACATGAAAGCCATTAATAATAATCCTGTTCTGGATCCGTAATTAATTTATTGTAATTTGCATATCGGTAGGCGAATCACAGTTAGAATTTCGACATGAAAGCCATTAATGTGGATGTTTTTAGAATTCAAGAAAATCCAGTTTTATATGCGTTAAAGGAAATGGAAAAAAAAAAAAAAAACAGATATGTGCAGAACAATTGTTATAAATTATTAAAAGACATTATCACGCAGTCCATTTATTTAATTGCAACATTGAAAATTTTCGTCAGCATGTTTGCAGCTGTAATTGCTTCACATACATACTACTGCTTAGTTTCCTAGCGAAAGAATATTTTTTGCAGTTTTCGACTGTTAAAGAAATAAAACAGATAACGGAATCTTTAATTTTGGCATTTCTAGAATATTTGAATAATTGCGAATTGATGTAAAGTTAAGAGGGAAAAACTCTTTAAATAGTCATTAAAATTTCTAGATAATTGCCACGTGTACTGTATACGGTATTTTTAATCGCAAAAAGAAAGATTAAATTTGCTTTGTGGTAGGCGATTCTAGAACACCGGTGACTCATTTATACAGTACGTCGCAAAACACTTGTATATTTTGAAAACAGATTTTTGTGTGTCATTTAATAGTCATTAATTTAATTTGATACGCTAATGAGTTGCGCGTATGGATAAATCATGATTTAATTTATATTTATGCTAACGATTTACGTAGCGATAAGGACATGTGATGAAAAAAACCAAAAAAGGACCACTAAAAGGTCGTTGTACCGCATACATGAAGTGTTCCTTATAAGCAACTGTAACAGGCTATCAGAGTATTGAATATGTCTACTGTCTGTCACGAGTGACAACTCCGTTAGCCAAGTGGCAGACGGAATGCGGCAGAATGATTAAAAGTTCGAGACATTTTTATGCAAAAATCTTTGGCGCTTATCCAAAGATCTCAATTCGACAATAAAAAGTTCGTTTACAGAATAAATGTCGGAACTTAAAATGGAACAGATGGCGTTTCGTTCGAGTTTTAGTTTCGTTAACTGCCGAAAGGATGCTTTTTGTAAATTTGTCGCCGTTGCGCGAATTAGAAGTGGCAATTTACGCGAATGCCAAAATTTTTATCGTTCTGCGCCTCCTCGCCAGTTTATCTCGTCGCTGTGCTTAAGATAACAAGAAGCTTCGAACGTTTCGCCTGGAGTTATGCAAAGTTTCGAGTGTTGTCGATGGATTTTAGTTGTCGTTCGAAAGTTTGCAAACAAAAATAAAAGAAAAATATAATATATCGTGGTGGAGCCCGAAAACCTAACTTCAAGATTGATTGCTTTGCTGAAAGTCAAATCGATCCATCTATATAACCTTTTTACCTGTACCGTAACAATAAATAATCGATACGAGAACGACGTCCTCTCGGGATAACCGAAATCTTATAAAAAAAAAAATCAAAAGATACCTTACCCTCAACATCTGTAACTAGCCGACGTTTCCCATGTCAAATAAACTTGTAAGAAACGCGGGGGTTATCAGTGGGCGTCAGGTATATTCAGGAAATAACGTGACGCCTCCGTGACCACGAATACCGTCCCACCCAACCTATATGGATAGGTGAGTGGCAGTTGACCCCTTCGGGCCATTCACTTGCAGTTTCGGATGCGGCAACGTCTGGCGTAATGTAAGACATATTTTTATTTTTTTACCTGTTGGTCCCTAAGTGATCTCTCACACACTTTTTTTATTCTTCCAGGCAAATGGCCGCGCTTTATCTGTATCTGCTTCTTGACATTTTTCTTACCTGAAACAAAACCAGACGAAATTTTATAGACCCAATATAAAATATTAATAAAGTAATTCGCAACAAAATTTTTAGCTTTTGATATTCGTACTGAAAAATATAAACTGACAAATGTGTTTGCAAAACTAAGAAAGCAAATGCGGAAGACGTTCATAAAGCAGAATAAAATAAAAATAAAATGTCGCAATTTTCGTGAGGCTATAAGCGCTTAAAAATTTAAGCTCAACCGATTCGACCCTTTCGGCTACGATCGCTTGTGCATGTAGCGCATGGTTTCCAGTCAACACATTCTTTTTCATTTCTGATGCAGAACCCATAAGTTCTGCATCCGAAACTAAAGGGATCCATAAAATATTTTGCAGTTCTGCACCGAAAGACACGCAAAAAAAATTTTTTTTTTAAATCCAACGCGTATATCTTACAAAAATCCATAAAACGAAACCAAATACGACTTATCACAAACCCTTAACCTCCGTTTATAAATTTCGTTAGCTCGGATGCTCTCTAGTACCTCCAGTCGAAAAAAAATGCTGATATTATTTTCTAGCATCGCTTCTTTTCTTAAAGAAAACAGCAAAGAATTATTTTTTTAATGGAACAGAATTATAAAATATATATATATATAAAATGATG
>AYEL01078741.1:0-40149 GCA_000484575.1 Olivierus martensii
TTGTGGAAGGTTCGATTTATTTTTTTTTTCTTTTTTCAGAATGTTTTCTGTTTTCGATGGGACTAGCACACCCTTCTAGAACAGATTTTTATCAAAAACGAAGGATTTAAACGAAATCAGCGAAAAATCCTTTAAGATCTTTAAAGTTCCTAAGACACGTCCTCAAAACTTTGACAAAACTCGCGAAAAAAAAATTCTTAAAACGTTACAGAATGATCCCAAAATTTAAATAATGTAAACTCTACTTTTGTTTTTTATTATATATATTTCTTTTTTAGAAAACGTGATGGTGGTTATCGCTAAAAGAAACTATCTTTATTCTCCATTTTTTCGCGATAGGTATGAAATTTTTAAACCTATGGACACGCGAGCCGTTACAATATATAAATACAATATGTACATAATTACGATTTATCTGTTAAAACCTAGAAATTGGACTGCGGTACACCAATTTTCCTCCTCTACCTCGATATTGCAAAGGCAATGATAATGGACCGACTGGAAGCGCATTTAGAATGCATTAGTCGAATCAACCGCAAGCTAATGCAATAATGGACTTTCTATGCGATAACCATGCGATTCGGTACAGTTCTCTTCTTTTTAATCCGATAACTTAGTCATTTTATTTATTATTGTTAACATTTTTATGCAAACGATCTGATTAAAACATGGCGCATAGTTCGTTTTTTTAGTCACACTTGCAACGTTTTGGTGAATATTCCGAATGATTCCTCCGAGCGTCAATCTCGCGTGTACGGAAAATCATTCGTAAGAAAAGCAATTTTTTGTTTTGTAGTCGTGTAGTCGGCACTATCAAAGAGGTGTCGGCGCAACGCTTCGTCGTGACCTCACGTTCGTGTTGTCCGTAGACGTGATTCTTTCACGTGTTTCGACGGTCCGTTGCATAATTCCGGTAACTATCAAAAGAAAACGGAAAAAATAACCATAAATGCTTGATTAGTGCGGTGTGTGTTACGCACGAATTCCGTTGCGCAATCTCCTCTCGATGCGATATGTTTCTTTGCAATTTCCGAAAAGCGCATTAAACTTATCTACTAACATCGCTAATCTATTTTAAACACGCCGTGACGGATTACAAATGTGTTTTTTGTTCTCGGAACGAAAGCCGTGTGACACGGAAACGTGTTATAATTTTTTTTTTATTTTTTTTGGATTTTTCCAGATGCTCTTATGCAAATTTCTAACGAGGTCGACCCAGTTATATTTCCATATCTGGCAGTAATCCGGACACGCTCTGTGCGTGTCAACAAGGCGGATACTTCGCTCGAAGTCTGTGCCAAGAATCTCTGCTGCGAGAGAATGGGAACAAGGAGCGAAGGCGAAAGAAATCAGTGCAAAAAAAGGCCTGAACATGACGTTAATAGACGACTGTAGGACCATCTCTCTCTTTTCATCGATCTTGCACTTTCACTTTCCCAAGAGAGTGAATGTATGCGCCATTCTCGGCTCCTTAAACTGTCCGATTTACGCGAACGTCTCTCTCTCTCTCTCTCTTCACTAATTGACGTAGGCGTGAGTAAATGGACGTGGTCTAACACCTTCTCTCTATGGATTAACAGCGTTAAAAAATAAATTAAATTTTAGCACCACGAAAGGCTGTTCCGAATCGCTAAAAGCCATAAACGTTAAAAGAAAAAGAAGAAGAAAAAGTGATAAACAAGCAACCTACGTCATGACCATGGACGGATATCTGGTTACACGTGTGACCCAATTAAAAACTTGAAGTTTTGTAAGAGTCATTTCTATTCGTTCTTCCTCGAATAATCTCTGCAGACGGGGTAAATCCGATGCCGAAATGTTAAAAGTCGAGAATCTAGTAGACTTTTAAAAGCAATCCGAAACGTCAGTTGATGAATGTCGTGGTGCTAGGTGAACGAGCATCTAAAGCAGCTCCACCTTCCTAAATGGGTCAAATGTCCGGACATCTGAATCAATAATCATACTGCACAAATGCCAGATAAGCTTTAGCAGAAATGTTTTTACTTCGAAAAATTTATTCGTTTAAAAATTTCGATTAAAATTGAGATTTCTGAAGATACGAAACGTCCCATAATGCCGTCTTACTTCGTTCGCCATTATTAAAGTTATAATTTTCTTGTTACTTTTTTTAATGCTCAACCACAGTTGTGGCAATAATTTTCGGATATATCACGTTATTTTGTAATATACTGCGAGTGAAAGTAACTGAAAGTACTGAAAATTTTCCCCATTCACAATAAAACAACTCTGGAGACTTATAACATGCATCCTGTGCAATATTCTCTCATAAAAAAAATAAAAATAAAACAAATTATCCGTGTTAGGAATGCAAATTAATCGAAACTTATAGAATTAACTTGATTTTTGCGATCCAGATGAACAGAAACGAAAGATCTAACTTTTTCGCATTTTGTGCCTTCAAAAAAAAAAGTATATTTTTGCGCGATTAACTAGAAAAGAACAAAATTTCAAATACTGTAAACTTTCTAAGGCCCAAAATGCGCAAAAAGTTAAAAAAAAAGATCGTAGCAATTCGGGCGAGCAAAAAGAAAAATGAATAATTTATAAGTTTCAATTAATTCGCATATTTATAAATTTTGTATTCCTAACTCGGATAATTTTTTTTTTTTATTCACGCGAGACGGGATACGTGTAATAAGTCTCGAGAATTGTTTTATTGTGAATACATCAAAAAAAAAAAAATGGAGTCACGTTAATTGCTTGAGATTGTTATTTGGCATATGGCCATATATTGTAGTTCCAATTGGTGGTTCCGATAATGAATAGGAAGGTTTTATCAATGTTCACATCGCGTGATATTTACATTGTTTTTTTTTTTCAATATGCATATCACCAGAATTTTCTTCTTCTTTCTACGGACGCCATTTTTATGACCCACACAAAATTTAATACATTTATACGAGAGAGAGTATATAAAATTTAAGAATTCAAAAAATTTTCTTTATAATTTGCGCTTTCCTTCGATTATTTGAAAACTTTTTTTACGATTATCCCAAAAATTCAATCTAATTCTATTGTTCTTACAACAATAGAAAAATGAGGAATCAAACAAAACCGCATTATAATTTCTAGACTCTCCACAATAAAATTATACAAGAATATACTCAAGCAGAAGTGCTGCTATCGAAAATAGAAAAAATAAAAACGCAAAGATGCCTGTGGTAATCATTAGAGGTTTATTTTTATTAAGTTAAATATTTTTCTATTTTTTTTTTTTTTTCTAGTAGAACATTTTTAAAATTTCGCAGGATAGTAAACATTATATATTTTGTAGGTTATATACACACAGTAAAAAATTTTATTGCAATGCAGTCTTTGGTCAGATGAAAAAGCTTCATAGGTTACTTTACGCCAAGAGGATATTATGTGATCAGAGTATTGATTTGCTACTTTATAAGATGGATTAAAAAAAAAGAAAAAATATATATATAAAGATAAACTCGAAGAGAAGTTTTTATTTTTATAAGCTCGCTTATCGTCAATTTTGCTTTCGTTGTTTTCGATATAATTCGAAATTTTTAAAGATTTTATTTAATGATTGGATTAAAATATTATTTCGATTTTGAGAATTATAACTTCTTTCGAATGCTGTGACCGACTGATAAGATGATTACGAAGTGCTGTTGGCTTAAAATTTAAGTGATTCATCAAATATTGCTCTTACTAATGAATATTTTGCAATGTGCCAAAGCACTGTAGATGGCTATTAAATGTTCAAGCAATGCATCAAACGCTGCAGCTTGCTGATGAACAATCAAAATGAATCATCATGCATTGCATTTACTGATGAACGTTCAAGTGATTCATCAGCACTGCTCTTACTGAAGAGCATTCAGGCAATGCGTAAAACTGTGTAGCTTGCTGAAAAACAATCAAAATGGATCATCAGCATTGCACTTATTGATGAACATTCGAGTGATTGATTTATCAGCACTGCTCTTACTGAAAAGCATTCAAATATGTTGCTGATGAATTTTCAAGCAGAACAATCAAAATGAATCATAGGCATTGCACTTACTGATGAACATTCAAGTGATTCATCAGCACTACTCTTGCTGAAGAACATTCAGGTAATGCATCAAATGTAGCTTGCTGATAAACATTCAAGTAAAATGGAAGTACCGCTGAGATTGCTGATGAACATTTTCAGCAAATTGTAGCGATTTATGCATTGTTTTAAGTTACTAAACAAGATTAAAGCAATGCATCAAGCGCTGATAAGATAAATGATGATAAAAAGCTGTGATAAATGTTCAAGCACTAATCAGATCATATAGTTTTTGGGACCAATGTATAAAAATTTCATAGAAAGTTAACTTTTAAGAAATCATAACCAAAAATTGCATTGAACTAATGTAACTATTCATCTACAACACTAACAGTCACAAATGTAAAACTATTTTCATCTTATATCTTTTAAAATTCTATATTTTTAGAAGGAAAAAAAATAAATACTTTTCATTTTTGATTATGAGAGATTGAAAAACAGATAGCTAATTTATTGAGATAGTAAACAGCGATTTTTCTCCCAGAACTGTTTATCTGTTTATTTTTCTTCTTAAATATCATCAGCGGAATGGGAAAAAAAAACCAACTCTGTCTAGCATATTTGCTTTCCTGGCAGGCGTCTAATGGGAAATTTAACCATAAAGAATAACTCGCATCGCGAAATAAAGTTTTTCCGACTTCATTTATCGTCGACATCTTCGAACGGGTAAACATGCAAACGAGGCATATTTTGCTATCTTTTAAAAAGTTGTTAGAATGATTTTTCAAACGCCAACGAATTAAAATCACAAAAATCAGTTGGCGCAACCAAAATCTGTGAATTAAATTAAAAAAAATAATGCTTACGGTTTCCGATTTTATTTTTATTATTATTAATCCGTGTATACTGTCGAGTTTAAAATCCGCATTTTAGGTTCATGGTAGTAATATAAAAGCGCAACAGAATTTGCTAAATTACTGAGAGAACAAATAACTGCACCTGAATCCAGTCGTGTCTGTTTAATGGCGCGTATCGAGATGGGTTCTTGCGAAAGCCACAGTTGTCTGGCCACAAACACCAGGTTATAATCGCGAATAGTACGCGAAACAACTTGATTTATTTTTACAGGTTTGGCAATTTTCTTCCTTTATTTATAAATATAACTTTACTAAAAATAAAAAAATAAAAAAACTAGTTAGTTTGATCGAATGAATCATAAAGAACCACTTAGAAAATTCGACTTAACAGCAGCCCCAACAGAAAAATACTTTTAAAAATATTTGTAATAATAATAATGTCGGCTTTAAAATACTTATATTAATACAAAAGAATCGAAATGCACTCGAAGTTTTATGGAGAACATTATTCAAGTGCCCATCTCAGTATATTATTATTATTTTTTTTATTTTTTATATATAATACGATTTTTGAGTTGTTTGGCTTAATCATTCGAGACTACTTTAATTACGTTTAGAAGAAAAATAATTAATTTGTTTTTTTCGTTGTTAAAAATTCGAATCGAGTTTAGAAAATTTATCCAGATAGAATCTGGATAACTGCTTTTTAGGGAATTGTTAGTCCAGTCGCTAAATCCCCGAAGCATTTATCATTTAACAAAAAGCACTTTTTTCGGAAACGTACCATTAAATAAAAACGAAATTTAACATAAAGAAAATGGCGAAAAAAGAAAGTGCAAACGTGCCATTAATCAAGAAAGAAATGTTAATATTTCTGCTAGATATTAAAATTTTCTTTTCTTTAATATATTTGGTGAAAGATGGTTTTCGAGATATGGTATACATCATTTTCGCGAGTTATTTCTCACGGTGATCTATTTAATGTTGGAATAAGCATTGATAAATATTCCCACTTCAATCCTCTCCCTCTCTCTCGACTACTACTGCAAACGAATTCGTGGCAATACTTATCTGTTCGATCTATTCATTCCTCAGAATCTGATCCCATTTTATCATCATCTGGTGTAATCTCTTTAATCTCCTGCTGGATTTAACGTTGAATTTCCCCAAAGATTTTCGAATAATCTTTCTTCCATTTCGGATGAAAATTTCGTTTATAAATTTTTTATGAAAAAAAAAAAAATTAGAAAGAGAGGAAAAATAAATAAAAAATAAAGCATTAATTCGAAAAAGATATGACCGCCATTTTTCTCGTTTTAAAAATCGTTTAGATTTCGATTTTGATCCGTTATATATATATAAGCTATATATAGAATATATCTTTCTTGAAAATAGAAAAATCTTTGAATAGATTCTGAAAATTTGGATCCGCAAGGAAAATTCTATATTTATACATAAAGAAAATTAAGTAATCATGAAACAGGAACTTCAATTTTGTAATTTTTGAACGTAAAAGCAGCAGAAAAGCATTTTGCAAAACAAGCGTACTCTAAAAGAATAACAATTATATATTTATGCATGTAAAATTATGAAGATTAACGTAACTTAAGATATAAAATTCTGAAAATTAGACTTATAACATAATAATGGAAAGCAACTAAAGTGGCTTTACATTATTACGTCACATATATATTATTATTACGCATCTTTATAATGTAATACTACAACGTTGCGTAATTAAGCTGTAAATTTCTGAAAATTAGCATAACTTACAACGCAATAATGCAAAACAACGAAAGAGACTTTACATTGTTGCGTCACATCTCATATTAATATGCATGTTTATAAACTTATAACAATTTGTAACGTAATAATGAAAAGTGATTTCACATTATTACGATATTTATAACGTAATAATACGAGGAAATATAACAGAGCAATAAAATTCTGATAATTAGCAGTACAAACGACGTAATAATGCAAAGCAAAGAAAGTGGATTTTTACAGTATTACGTCACACGTTATATTGTTACGCATATTTATAGCATAATAATAATACAACATAGCGTAATAAAGTTGTGAAATTACGTAAAATTATTTGTGGCATAATAATGCAAAGTGATGAAAGTTATTTTACATTATTACACATATTTTATAAGGTATAAAATAATTACAATTTTATATGATTATAAATTTAATTTTATAGTAAAAGAGCAAACATTATTTTCTTTGCTTAAACTAAGGGATAAAAAATGGCGGTTCTTGAAGATAACAGCATTATATAGAAGGTTTAGTGCAATGTTATATATATGACAAGAAGTGAGCAAAAGAAAAAAAATAATCTGTTTAAACTAGAAAATCTTTGGCTCTTACAGTTTCCAAAAAAATAAAAAATAAAAAGAATCGGGAATCGACACCTGCGGGGAAACAAAGCAAACAAAAAATAAAAAGGAATATAGTTTCAAAAAAAAAGAAAAAAAAAGAATCGGGAATCGACACCTGCGGGGAAACAAAGCAAACAAAAAATAAAAAGGAATTTTATAAAATAACAACAACTGTAATCAAAACAGCAAAAAGTAAAAAAAAAAAATAAACTTGGTTATCGAAGACAGCTTAGACCTTATAAGATTTTCTCCAAGTATCGATTATCATTTTCCAATAGTACAAGAAACAGCATTGACGGGAATCTAAGTGGCTCCAAACAACGAGATAACACAAAAAGAAAAAAAAAGGTGCTACTGCTTCTTCCATGTTGCCATAGGAATAGCAACGCATCCAGTAAGAAGTGCGATCGATCAGAAGGTTTGACTTGTGGAAAAAAAAAAGCTACAAACTTATATATATATATAAATATACGAAAATAAACTATAATGAACGTTTTGTTTTCAACATGATCCTAATAACCATCACATTTACTCGAATAACCTTCGCGTGTTTTCGCCAACTTTTCTGCGTAACTGAATATGCGATACCGTATACAGAGTTATGTAAATCGCCTTTTTTTTTCGTTTATAAATATAAATTTTCAAATTAGCAACTTTTTACCATTGTTTATCGCTCAAAATTTAACGCGTTTTTGGCATGTTTAACTCGATTAAATCGCGGTCGATTATAACGCACACACGCGCGCTGTTTTAATCGCAACTTAAATGATTTTTATCTATTAAAGTAGGAAACAAATTGAGCGCGAATGCTAATGGATCGCATATTTTAAACGGAGTATTTTTTAAAGTTCCATACACCGCAGAAACTTTTCGTTTGTCGAAAGTGAAAAAAATAATAATAA
This sequence comes from Olivierus martensii, assembly GCA_000484575.1. Lineage (NCBI taxonomy): Eukaryota > Metazoa > Arthropoda > Arachnida > Scorpiones > Buthidae > Olivierus > Olivierus martensii. Next base: position 8,153 of record AYEL01078741.1, read on the forward strand.
AAAATTTGTAATTTGCTACAGATTCCTATATAAATTAATAGCTTGTCACGATAATCCTTGTGCCGCTACTGCATTGCGGACCAGATTTTCTTATTGGAAACCCATTCTTAATTCCCGTTATCGGGTACCAAAGTGAAAAAAATAATAATAAAAAATTTGTAATTTGCTACCGATTCCTATATAAATTAATAGCTTGTCACGATAATCCTTGTGCCGCCACTGCATTGCGGACCAGATTTTCTTATTGGAAACCCATTCTTAATTCCCGTTATCGGGTAAAGGTTTGGTTCCACTCCCGACGTAATCCCTAATTTACGACTCTCAACAGTTTATGATCGTTTATTTAATGCCGTTTTAATATCCGAATTTACAAACTATCAGAGATTGTTCGCATGCCGTTTGTTGATAAACATTTATTATTATTCTTCTAGGGAGACAGTTTTATGTAATATTTACTAGTTAAACTAATCGTATCTCTTCCTTAATATACTTAAAAAAAAGTAGATAAGTTCAAAATTTCCTTAAAAACGTTTACCAGTAAATAATGCGAACCATCTCATGTTTTGATGGAGCTCATCACAAGGAAAAGAAAAAAAAAAGGAAGAGAGAGAGAGAGAGATCGTGTTATGTTCTCGCTACCGAAAGTAGCTTAAAAACAAAATTTCTATTTCCGAGAAGAAAATTAGTTAAATTTACATAGGAGAAAAAAGAAAACTTCCACTTAATCTAGTTAAAAATAAAGTATCGTTTTAATCACCTCCATCATTCACGATTTACGCGTAACAACACCGGTTACGAAGTTGAAAAACGTTATTTGGAAAAACTTAGCGCAAAAATTACGTTACGCATAGTCTCTCATCTTTTACATCATTTATTTATTTATTTATTTTTTTGCCTGTTTTAATGGAAGACTTTAAGGTTATCAACAGCACCAAAGGGTTATTAGCTTCCAGCAGTGTACAGATCGATACCTTTCCTCCTACTCTTCTTTTTCTTTATTTTTTATGCGAAAGAAAAAGCTTCAAACCTTTTTCTCGTCAAGTATTACTCTAAACTCTGTTAAAATAAAAAATTTGTATCGAACAACTGTTATCGATCGACAAAATTTGGCAATACTTCTCGTTCGATTGATACAGATTGCATTAAACGTAGAAGGGAAGGAAAAAAAACTTTCTGCTAACTTGGTTGGCAGTTGCACTTTCTTCTTGCGAACTGGTGATGCCATCTGTATGACGGAATGTTCGTCAGAGCGAAAAAAATTGGTTAAAACTTAGCGCATTAAATAATTCATTATAACAATTCGCGGATATCAAATTTCGTCGTTGGTTCTTAATAAGCGTTTTGAAAATCGATAGTGGTCGTGCCTGCCTTCAACAACCATTTACAAAATCCTGGGAGATTCCTAAACAAAGACGAGATTGATTCGACTAATGAGATTAACTAAAGTGCAAACAGCTTTTAGCTGGCTGGCAACATCTGCAATCTTATCTGTACATCGCTAACCTCAAATGTTCCAAAAGCGAAAGTAGACAGGAAAAGGAGAGTTAAAATAAATCAAATCTTGATCTATCTTAAGCGTACATTTACTGTTGATCGCACCTCCGACTTACAGCCAGAAACAAATAAATTTTGGCGCACAACTCCACCCGAAACGAGATTAAGATCGGTAGAAATTTTGATCGCTGGTAATCATTTTTAACCATAAATAATAAAAAAAACCAACAAAACGGTTTGGTAGCGGTTTAGTTCTAAAGTAAATCCTTTGACTAGTGCAAACCTGGAGAACAATCGAAAAGACGAATCGTGAACAGGAAAGAGAAAATCTCCGGAAGTAAGATTGTTATTTCCTTTACTTTAACTCGATTCTTGGAAGAACTTCCTCTTCGAGGAAATGTAAAAAAGAAAAATGAATGCACGGTTGGCTTTTACGCATTCACGTTACAAATTTGCTTGAATGCAAATGAGACAGAAATTAATACAAGGTATTTTTAAAACGGAAACTTGATTGATTAGATCAAAGTACTCGTTCCGAACGGCAGCGTGTACTGCAAACTGTTCTCTGCATATATTGTATAGTCTTCCTAAGTCGACAACTTCAATACGGAGGCCCTAGAGTTGATTGTCCTCCCTGCAACGCAGATTTATCAAGTGGCAGGCATGGAAGCCCTAGAGTTGATTCTTCTTGCAGACTACATTTGTTTAGTAGTTTATTTGGAAGACTTAAAATCGATTGTTCTTCTTGCAATACAGAATTGTCAAGTGGTTCATATGGAAGACCTAAAATCAGTAGTTCTTTTTGTGTAATAAAGAATTGTCAAGTGGTTCTCTTAGCAGCCCAGACTTGTTAAATGGTTCATACGGAGATCTTAGAAACGGTACCTTAGAAAACCGAGATATGTCAAGTGATGTAATTGTATATTCTCACAGATATGAAGATTCATTTGGCTCACTAATTGCTTAAAAATTAAATTAACAATAATTTAAAAATGAAATGACAATTAAAAAAACCACTCTTTTGTACTCGTAACGGAGAAAAATTCCTTAAAAGATAATTAAATTTTAAGCACCATTCTTATCTAAACAGATTTGTTACCAAGTAACAAGTCCAGTGTACACAATGTATAAAGTTCAAAGTATGCCAACGAACGGTAAAATGTTCTCTCTCTTTTGCAACGTGTTCGATCGAAACAATCTCATTATAAGATGTTGCTTACGTAGCAAGCAGATTTGATTATCTTGTGGCAGAGAGTGATAACCGACTGCTGTCTGTCTTACGTTATTCCCTTCAAAACTATTAAAAAGCTCTATGGCGGTTTAACGATCGACTTTAATTGCGCTTCCAGTTCTTACTAAATTAAAATTTGAATCTATACTTTTTACGCCCTCTTTTTTTTCAATATGCAAACCGTAATAATTTTGAAATTCCGCATAAAATTTTTTAACAGATCGCTGGCGAAGACGTTGTACACGATATTATGACTTTTTCCGTATATAAAGCAATATCCATCTCAAGCTGTTGTATCTGTATGATACAGTAAGGCGGTAATATAGATAAGGCATTTCATCCCGATATTCTGCACGGATGTCTTTACAAGAAAAGCTCCAGCTAGACAGATAAAACTGCGAGGAGGTTATCTTAACGACTATTGTGTCACGGATCTGGAAACATTACTTTGCCTCCGAGCTATTGCAGGTGTAGTACAATTTCCATCAAATCTGCTAGATGATGTTTAATGTGGACACGAACTTAATGTGTAAGAAGAAACCATACAAACATGAATTATTAACTAGGAAACTGTACGTTAAATCACTTTCTAACCAGCGTGTTGCAGCTATCCGTTCATTCTCGGAGAGATAATGAAAACTATTTAATCGAGAAAAGGAATATGCGTGGAAAAATAATCTAAAATTCATTTTCTTCCTAAATAATTTAATAAAATTATGTACTGAATCAATCTAGAAAATAAGTGGCATGCATTAAAACCATTTTTTATTTAACTGCTGGCAAAAATGTATCCGCCATTTTTAAAGGGACAAAGATTTAAGTTTAATTAATGCTGTCGTGCACTATAATTTCTTATAAAGTGAAAATATAGCGAAAACCATTTAATAATTTCTGATGATAAAGTCTGCAATTGATTGCTTTATGTCAGTTTTTAATATATACCTATCTGAAATGAGGCCTTAAAAATTATCACGTCTGTCCGTCCGTGTGCCTGTTCTGTGTTCTCACTAATAACTTTCGAACTAATTAGTATGCTACGGAGAAATTCGGTAATGACGTTCTGCCATTAAATGTAACATCAGCCCGCATCATTTAACTCCCCTAGCTTCGACCATTTAAAAATGGCGGGCATTCAAACTTCTGAGATAATCTCTTAATGCATCTTGAACTAATTATTGGACTTTTATGACATTTAGAAGCATTATCGAGTTATTGACGATCATCTCGATGACATATCAATTAACTCTAAAAAAATGGCGGACGTTCGATCTTTGGATTTTTTTCCTCGAGAACTCTTAAACTGCTACATTGATTTCCATGAAATTCAGCAGGATGACCGGATCGTTAAAGTCGACTTTGAAATGGCATGAATTTAATTAAACACACAGTTCAGTCCTTTTAAAAATGGCGGATGTTCAAACTTCCGAAACTATTTGATATGTTTCACGGCATAGAATTAAAATTATATTCAATGGTAGCATGAAATTTATGTATGCCAATCTAAACCCATATATTTAAATCATTATTACAAAATGGAAGCTATATTCAGAATTATGCATTAGTTATTTTCTAGAACTGCATGTTTTATTTTCGATAATCTTCTCGTTAAACTCTTCTAATTCTTTTTTATGTTTTTTTTTTTTTTAATAAAATGACAGGAAAAAACTGACTTTTTAACTGATACTTTTTTCTGTTTTTAATTTAACAGATCGCAGTCGAGATACTGCTAATTGGAATGGTTTCTCGAAACTTATCCGAAGATAAATAACTGTGTCTGCTCTTAATATTGTTGATGTTATCGAACAACTTTTATCAATAAATTTCGAGCTCGCCATTATTTTTTATTTTTTTCCCTCTTCTTCTTTGTGGTATTCCTTTCATAGTTGCACTCCGATGCAGTACATCATGTCTTGATCAGCATCCTATCTGTGGCTATCCACTTACAGCAATAACTCGACTTCATCTCCATTAACCTTTCTTTCATAACGTGCCCTTTACTGACTTTTTCTTAATTTATAAATTACACGGAATATTATCTATCTTGGATTTCTGTTCCCATTTTTTTTTATGGTATTCTACTGCAACAACATAATTTTTGGTTCTCTACCGATAGATTTACAATTTTAAAAAGAAAGAAAGAATGGAAGGAAAAAAAAAATAAAAAATCAATGGAGGAAAACGAATCTAGACTTCTAAATTATAGTCATCAAGTTAATTGAAGAAAATGTTTAATCGCATCAATAAAAATCCTAATTTAATTTTTATATATTTTTCCCCTCTTCTTAATTTTCGTTGAAAGAAGGAAGAAAAAAATTAATTAATATAAAATCGCAGAGAGAAAAAAATATATAATGTATAAAAAAAAAACATTAAATCATTAAGCATCGACGATTCGGGTCGAAACTATAAACAAATCTCCAGGTAGCACAGAAAAAAAATTTTTTTCGGCCATGAAAAAAGATTAAAACTGTATTACTCCCAGCTTTAGCACGCAGAACGTATTAATTTTAATAAATTTCCATCTTTGAGAACTCATTATAATTGAAGTTAAAAAGCTGATTTCTTCGCTACAACGGTCTTTTATGGCGGTAAATTATGCGCCAACAATTCTCTTGTGGACTATATAACCCGCATTAAAGTTCGATTGGTGCCAATAGACGTTTGTAACGTTTACAATGCCAGGTTTTCCTGTCTTTGCAATACACAGCAATCAATTCAAACCTACCAACTAAGAACCCAACCTATAAAAGGTCAATAAAACATAATTAAAGTTACAGATCGTTTAACTGAGAATTAAATCGCCCACGCAACAATTTCTTTTATTATTATTATTATTTATTTTTTCGTGAAAGGGTGGAGAAAAAAACAACATAACAATGGTCTGTTACCGTTCACTCAATTAAAGATAATGGCGTAATTATCTTATCTGTTTAATATGCATGGCCATTTAAATTCTTCTAATATAATTTTTATTGGTTTATATTTGTCTGCACCTATCTAACTAGTCACAGTTTACAATGGAAGAATGACTAGCGGAAAATTTACGATCCATTGTTCTTGCTCGTATTAAAAAAACAAAGTTTGTTACTTTTAACTATATATATATTAATCTGAAAAACAATAAGTATCGATTTCCCACGTGCATATTGTTAACCATAAAAAATGTACTTGTGTTTTTTTTTTCCTTCTTGAGAACTAACAACCGGTACTCCTCGTACTTTATGTGCACTGTGAATATTAATTAACCATTTCACGTCTCGCTAATCCTATTAATAAGGGAATCTTTTTTTTTTTTAAATCTTATTTAATTTTCTGAACGAGGGAAGAGAAAGAAAATACAATGTTATGCCAATGCGTAAACTGCAGGGATGGTTACTCGCTACTGCATTAAAGAAGCGTGCGTAACTGTTGCAACTGATCGAAAACGTTATATATGTTAAGTTCGAGAATAAGAAGTCGTCAAAATTTAAATCGAATAAGAATTTTTAAGGGGCATAAAGCGGATTCAAACACAAAAGAAGCTTTTTTTTTATGGCGTGGAGAATGCCGCATTTCTATTTTCATACAAATGAGTGTTTACACATTTTTTCCACATCAGATAGCTGTTTGTCAATAAGAGTCAACGAGTTACGAAAGGCAAAAAAAAAACCGAATGTTTTCGCGTACTGTTAGAACCCTCAGGCAAATTTTAAGTTAAACAGTGACGCAAAAAATTTATATAAATATATAATTATCAACTTCTGTATAGCATTAACAAGGTAAGAATATTTAGTATTTATTTTAAAGTAGCGCATGTACATATATATAGATGCTGGTTAATAATAAATCATATAAAAACGAGAGTCGCCTCGAGGGACACTTTTATGTCTGCACGCAATGGGTTAAATCGATCTGCCAACATCCCTATGGGAAGGGGAAAAAGAGGCTCTAGATGAAGTTTTGTTGTTGGAAACAATTCCGCAAAACACAGTTTTTGTATTAAAACGGTAAATAAATAAAAACCCTTAAGGGGTAACTTTCTATCCGGCAGCGAAGATAAGGCTGGCAAAACTTCGGAAGAGACGGAAACTTTAATTGGTATCAAGTATTTTCGGCATTATAACGTAATTATATCGTCGGCGGGGTTTATATTTCACCGAAAATCATATTTTCTAATTTAATTTTGCTCGGAAAATAATTGTTAATTATAACGATGAATTTACCGCGAGACGACGGAATTAAAATTCAATTTGCGAAGATTTTAACGATTTTAAAATTTTAACTTTTCCGACTGAAAACTGCTACAGTTTTAAGAGATATCTACTTAAATTAAAACTATAAAAAAAAGTAAATTATAATAATAATTATTATCATCATCATACTAAATCTGAATTATTAATTAAAATTTTAAAAAACAAAACTGCGACTTCCTGACTTTTTCGCTTGATAGGAGGAGGTAAAAAAAAAAAAACAATTCCGAGTCTAAATTACACTCGAGAGTTTTTATGTAGCCATTTACTGTTTGATTATGATATTCTTCTCATTCTTCCAAAAAAAAAAATAACCGCTAAAAACTGACCCCTCCAAAAAAAAATCTATTCTTAACGCTATTATTTCTTCGATTCAAATGATCGCTTCCTTTTTTTTCTGTCGGGTAATCGCCTTTCAGAACTTATTCTCCTTAATACGAAAGGTTAAAAAAATTCGGTAGATTTTTTTTTCTCCTTTAATTCCACGTCATTTCTGTTAAGACATCCGTTTGCAGTCGACCGGAAGTGATAAATGATGGAGGACAAATGGACGATACTCAACATCAGAAAATCATATTTCGATAATCATCTAAAGAGAAACTTTTAAGAGAGACGTTTCGAAAAAGTTCTCCTTTTCTTGAAAAAAAGGAATAAAATTATTTCCTTTTTAAGTTTGCATTAACTTCGCATTTGAGGACCTTTATACACGTATAGAATCAGTTACAATCAGATCTGTGCATACCTGTTTATGGTTGTTTATGTGTGGAGATTTATAGATATTTATATGCCCATAACCTTATTCACAGTTGCTTAAGAGTATACTTTGTTTTTTGTTTACTCCCTTTTTGAAAAATGATAAAACTAAACTTATTTTTAAGTTTTCATTAGCTTTCGCAATTGAGGACCTTCATAAACAATACAGAATTAGTTAGAACTATATCTGTGTATGACTGTTTATAGTTGTTTACGTACAAATCCTTTGCAGATATTTATGTTTAATCCCTTTTTGGACAGTTGTTTGAACATATTTTATTTTTATGTGCATATTGTTATTATAATGGTTTTATGTTCATATTACTATCAGAATTGTTGTGCATATCCCTCTTTAGTGGTGTTGTGATCTTAATCCTTTCACAATTGTTCATGTGCATACCCCTCTTTATAAATGTTTTATGATCATACTCTTTTCACACTTGTGCATACTCCTCTTTACAGGTGCTATATGTACTCCTTTTACAATTGTTTATGTGCATATCCCTCTTAATAAGTGTTTTATGTTTATATTCCTATCACAAATGTTCACGTGCATATTCCCTTTCTACAGGTGTTCATGTGCATACCCTTCTTTACAGGTGTTTATAATCATACTTCTTTCTCAACTGTTTATGTACATACCCTTCTTTATAACTGTTTTAACTCCTTTTAAAGCTGTTTTATGTTATAATCCTTTCACACTTGTTCATGTGCATACTTCTCGTTACAGGTGTTTTATGTTCATACTCCTTTCGCAATTGTTGATGTGCATATTCTAACAACAACAGTATGTGCATACCCTTCTTTACAGATTTTATATACATACCTATTTATAGTTGTTTATATTCTTATCTAGCTTTCAACCTTACTAAAAAATTCACAGTAAACAGAAATTCATGAAGTATTGTGCATTCTTGAAGTCCATATATATTTTTACTAGAAAATACTTTCGTAACGATTATCTGTCTGCTTAACAGCTGCATCAACTTTATTGCATTGCATTTTGAGAAAGTGGGTCTCTCTCTCTTTCTTCTATTCATACCGAGAAGAGAATAAATAACCTTTTTTATATATATATATACAGTAGTATCGATCGGGTTACGAATCAACTATAATAATCCTATATATATCGTAGTAGAGAAGTTTTCTTACTAAAAGGACAAGACGCTTAATGAAGCAAGCAGGAAGAAGTATCGTTTGATTGACCAAGAATGGACGAAGGACAAATGCCTATCATTAATAGATCTTCAATCGTATTTTTAACAACCGTAAAATCCTTGTTTATCAAGCTTTAATTAACAAAATTGCTGCTGAAGCAGCATGAAAGAGGAAGAACGAATTAAAAAAGAAAAAATAAATTCATATCGTTTTACTCGGGAACAATTTCTGTTACATCAATTGATGCAAGTCGTTCGCCTGCTACATTAGAAGTGTTCCAACATTTGCACAAATGATGTCGGTAACACTTCGTTGCTTCAAATAATGATCAAGGTCTTTAGTTAGGTCACTGGTCCAGAACCTATCCGACCGCGCTTTCAATAGAAATTGCTACAAATCGCGAAGCGTACTCGGTTATTAGTTACGTATTCGCTCTTTTGCTCCAGCAAACAAATTTTCGAGCTCCATTTTTCTTTCCATTTTTAACGAGTAATAACGTCTTTTATGGTTAACTAAAATAGCGAAAGTATCGGCCTTACGCTGTAGTACGGTTTAGAAACAACAGAGACCTTGTATAAGTCTTCGAGGTCTAATAAATAAAGTGTAATAACTGCTACTTTACTAATCTTGACAGATCAATGACGTAACGAAGGATGAAAATGTCGTTCAGACGTCAAGTTACCGTTAAGATTCGATAAATGCAAGACAATTCGAAGACGGATTTGGCGTCTTCTAGACTGTCACCATCCCAGCTAATGGAATTTTATCATAAAACGTAACAAGGAAAAAAAAAACAGGCAGATTTAGGAACTCTTGAGTAATTTTAGCGCATGCGATCGTTGCAATTATTTTATTTTATTTTATTTTTTTGTTTTTTAACTTGCATTAAAAAAATGTATTTTCTTACAAATAACTACGTAATTCGATACTCTCTTGATACCAGTTTAATTATTAGGAAATTGCAATTGACGTGCTTCCCTTTTCAGCATCTCTCCATTTATCTCGAGGTCATCATCATCTGCACCAAAATATCCTGCATTCTATACATTAGCGTGTGTATACAAAATTTAAATTTATAAAAACAATTTTTACTGCTTCTTCTATACTTTGTTAATAATAATAATAATAATAATAAATCACTTTATCGCTACAAAATAATATTCTTAACCTAACAAAATTATAGTAAAATAAAATGTTTTTTTCGTTCTTTTGTCATCCAAAATAGAAGATGTAATGATGTTAGTTTAGAATGAATATACAGTATTATATGAATAAGTGAAGTACTGAAACAAATTAATAAGTCACAATATCAGTAAAGTGAACTTGGCTTGTTTATATTGCATTAGATTTTAATAACAGCAAATTAAATTTGTGTCAGTTAATTATAAAAGTGAAGTACTGTGATAATTCTGTATGAGAAAATCAACAAGTGATATAATGGTATAAAGTCGGTAATTTTGTATAAGTTAACCAGAAAAATGAGGTTATTGGTATAGAGTAGTTGTGTATCAACACACAAAGATCTGAATTACTGAATAAAATCAGTAATTTTCTATCAATATAGCAAAAAAAAAAAGTGAACTACTGGACAAATTCAGCAATTTTACATCAGTTAATAAAAAAATGAAATATTGTGTAGAACTGATACAGGAAAACTGTGTACAAGCATAATAAAGAAAGTGAACTACTGAACTGTCAGTAATTTTGTATAAGCATACCAAAGAAAGTGATCTGAACAAATTAATTTTCTATCAGTTCACTAAACCAGTACTGTAGTGTATTTCACATTTTTTGTTAACTGATATAAAATTGCTGACTTAATTCCTTTGCTGTACTTAGTGGTGTGTTTGCCATTACACAAAAAAGGGCCCAAAATTTATTTTATTTTATTTATAAACAACTGAAAGCTTCAAAAAACTTAGTAGCAAGCAGTCATGATATATAAACATATCACTGTTTGTACTGATAGAAAATAACTGACTTTGTTCAGTGGTTCAATTTCTTTCATGTGCTGATAGAAAATTGTATTAGTATATTAAAGTGAATTATGAGATTAAACCTATGAGTATTCCCTCTTTACCTTTCATTTCCTGCCTAAAGTGAGTTATTGAGCATTCAATAATTTTGTATGAGTACACAAAAGAAAATGACCAACTGAACAGTCAGTAATTTTCTATCAACACAACAAAGAAAGCGTACTACTGAATAAATTCAATAATTTTGTATCTATTAATTAAAAACGTGAAATATAGTACTGATATCCCGATCATATCCCGACTTATGTACATTTTGAATTGCAATCATTCCCCAAAGTTTCAGTGTCACATTTTGGAGTTATGGCTCTTCAGCAGCAAATTTTTGAAGGAAAAAAAAAAAAAAAAATTACTTTTTTCAAAATAAAATCTACAGTATTCCTTTCAGTTATAAATGCTTCATTTATGTTAGTTATGTGCATACATGACAATAGCAGTGCATTACATGCATTGATAAGTGAAGAAAAAAGACAGTGCTTCTTCCATTTATGGACATTTCCAGTTATGGCATCAGTCTGGAACCTAAGATGGCAATAACTTAGGAGTATGCTTATATATTAGCACACTAAAAAAGTGAACTCTCTATTAAACAATCAATAATTTTGTATAGTCAAACCAGAGAAAGTAAACTGAAAAGATTAATTTTCTAACAGCACACTAAAGAACAAGAACTATTAAATCAATATCATTAAAATGAATATGGTTTACCGATTAGTTTAAAAATAGGAGATTATAAAAGCATTTTATTATATATTCATCAACAGAATCAAGCTAAACAACTTTTAATTATAGATCAGCAAATGTTTAATGTATAACGTTTATATACATTATTTAACAAGCTACCTAAATTAATTTTCGTGATTATATATTCATCGGTGAACAATAATTAGAAAAAGCTTTAAGCTATTATAACGATTAAGGTTAGGAAACTACCAGGTAATGCAAAATAAACTGCAGAAACTCGTTAGTAGAGGAAAAATGATTAAAATAATGCATACCTTGTTGCCCCGATTGGGGGCAACAAGGTATGCATTATTTTTATTTTAAAACGAGTTTTAACCTGATAAATATTGTCATAAAATGATTTTTAATCGAGTTAAACGGTTTGCGGTAATGATTGCAATTTTACTCTGTTTACAAAAACCATTCGTACTTAAGCATAAAATGATCAAAAATGCAATTTTTTTTTTTTATATTTTTAGTAATCCTCTTAAAAATTAATTTATTTCTGGTTAATTAATCGCTGATAAAATCCCAAAGATTTTAAATTAAAAATCGGTGACATAGATTAAATTTTTTAGCTTTTATAATTAAAAAGAAAGAGAGCAAACTTGTTTGATAAAACGTCAAAACAATTTAATTGGAGTCGTTAAATATTTAGAATTTTTGCTACTTAGAATTTAACCAGGAAATAGAGTTAGAAAAGGAAAATAAAAAAAGAAGAAGAAGAAGCAGAAAAAAAGAGGAACGTTTGATTTGTTGTTACAACTAGGAGTTCACAACCTCGTTAATTCATGTCAGATCACTGAAGTCCTTCTTTCATACATTGCAGCATTTTTATTACGGAGGAGGGAGGATCTGTTTCTAATCTCCTTTTAATGTTTGCATGTATACGACTCGAATTTTAATAAATAATAAACAGGATAGATTTAGAATTTATTATTATTATTTTCTCTCGCAAAAAGAGTTAAAAGTTTTTACTGTAGTAGAAATTATTGTTTAAAGTTGTCAAGTTCGCAATAACATCGGAGACAATTGTTTGAGCAAAAAATATACTGAAAGAACCGGTCGAACGTAACAAACGACGTTCAAAAGTAAACCTGGAGGGACCAATTTTTCGCTAGCTGTACTCTGAAAATAAACTTCTATTTCTAGGAAGAACTAAATGGATGCAATCCGAGGAAAGAAAAAAACAAAAACAATCTATCTCGTAAGTCCCAAAAGGCAGGTTTGGTACGTACAAGACGAAGTTGCTGAATGGCAATAAACAAAACGATTCGCAAAACAACCTTGTCTAATAGGAAAAACAAAACTCTAGCGTACTATTGCAGGTTAACTGTTACTGTAGTCCTGAATTATGTACAAATATAAAAAACGACATCAAACACAAATTTTCGAAGTCGTCATATCTATAATGTCGATTACCAGAAATCCGGAATCCTTTGCCATTTTTGAAACGCGAAAATGAGTAATATAAACGACAATTGGCAAAACAGCCTCGTCTAAAATAGGAAAACAAAACTCTGATAACGGTTAACCTGCCATAGTAAGCCAAAGTCTTAAATTATCTATGTTAGAAATGAAATAAAGAAAACATGAATTTTTGAAGCAGGTATACCGGTAATGCAGATTACCAGAAATCCGGAATCTGCGGCCATTTTGAAACATGAAAACAAAATCACCTTGTCTAAAATAAAGAAAATAAAACTCTGGCTTCAGATTAATTATCAAATTCTTAAATTATATATAAATGTTAGTAATGAAATAAAGATAATATAAATTTTTGAAACATTTATATCGGTAATGTCTATTACCAGATATCCGAAATCTTCCGCCATTTTGAAATTGGAAAATGAGCATTACAAACAATATATTTGCTTGTTTAGTATGTTATCAATTAATTAATTTTTTCAATAAATATTAATGTTTTCTATATTGAAAAAATAATTTCTGTTGTCCAAGAAGAAAAAAAAAATCGATTTTCTGAACATTCATTTCGGATAAGAGGTACAATAAATTTGTAAGGTGAATTTTTTGTTTAAAATGGTCTTACATCAATCATCATTACTCGTCCTTGCAAATTGTTCTATAGAATTCTAACAAGTGAAAACAAACTTTAAATGAAAGTATAACCTAGAGCATTGAATAATTTTCTTTTAAAGATAATCATTTTGAAGGTGAATACAAATAAAATTTTAGTATTGTTTCTTCGAAAGACGTTTATTGTGGAAAATAATTTACGATTGCATTTTGTTTTAGCAGGAAAGAGTGAAGGTCCTCCTCTCTTTCAGTGTCCTCAGAAGAAATGAAGACAATTCTTTCACTAAACCTTTTTCAGATTGAAACAACTGATAAACTAGTCGAGAAGAGACACGAAACATGTCTTCAATCACAATCTTCTTTTCGTGACCTTCGCAAATACGAAAAATAAAAAGAATCTAGATGAAAAAGGAAGGTGAATAATAAAAAATAATAATCTAAAGTAGAAAACAACTGAAAAGATTTTTCTTTTTATATATATATATGCTCTATACATTTTGCAATTTTTCGAATCCTCTCGCAAAAATTAAATTCTCTTCAAGCCTGTACATTAGAGAGAATTTTCTATCATCTAACAACGTGAAGATTAATTAAGAATAAATCGCATAAAACTCTAAAATCCTTTTTTTATAAAAATTTAATCTGTTAATTCAAGCATCTTTTTCGTTATTTTATTCGATAACATTCGGCTTAATTAACAAATGGAAAGTCACGAAAAATTTAAAGGGAGGAGAAAAAAGCGTAATTAAAAATAAATTTGCTATTTAAAAATTAAAATAAAATTACCTCAAAATTTGTTAAGCGTAACTGATTTCGAAAGAGCGAAAACTTAAGAAAAACACTTTAAAACTTAAAAAAAGGAGGTAAAAAAAATTCTCATTACTATTAATTCTGCGTCAATACGCATTTTTTTCTTTTAAATGCTCTTTGATGATAAAGAATTAAAGTTATCACTCCAAAGAAGCTGATGAAGAGATGATAAACAAAACTCTCTAATAATGTTAGAGATGAAAAAATGTAAAGAAAAAATCCTCGGGCGTAGAAAACACAATAAATGAGTAATGCAAAGAACAGTTTCCTGATAAGCAATTTACTGTATTTGTTTCCATTCATTGTAGTAAATTATACCTGGAGCAATTCGGAGATGCATGAAGAAGTAATCATTAATTCGTAAAAATCGGTATGACAATTAACTTAAATACCTTAAAAGAAAAAAAGCGAATCAATTGAAGTTTTCCCTTTTATATTAAACATTTTTAATGGAGTGAGCTGTCAACTTTAATATATATCATTAGTTTTGAGATGGGAAGTCAGTGAACCCGTAATAGTATAACGACGGATTGAAGAAATCCTTCCATTCATTTTATCCTCTTGAATCTTATGTATTGTAGGTTGGTTAGGTCATCAACTGTGTTCGATTGCTTTTGTCCTCTGGGAAGAACCAGGTGAATTAATCAAAGTTCTCCATTAATAAAGTTAGAAAGCATTCGAATGGACAGAGACAGAGCGATGACAACAGAAAGGACACGAACAGAAAAAAATATATATATACCCTGTATATTATTATTATTTCTATATTCATAAATTATTATATATTATACTATATTGAGACGATTTGCTCTTCGCGTCGTTACGTTTATGTTTTGGAATTTCGTTTAAACTTATCCCGGTGACCAATTTGGATAAATATGCCAGGAGAGCGATTTTCTCGCTTATCGTTAACGTCGCAATTTTCTTTTTTTTTCCAATTTATGAAAGAGCATTCTGCAAATTCTCGAGAAGAAAAACCAATTCGTAAATGCGCTATATTCTATATCGATTATTCTCTTAAAACTGCAGATGCAAAGTAACAGCTTATAACATTTTTAAGATTCTTTTTCTGTATAATTATTAGTAATTATTATCCATATGCAAGTGATCATCGAGTTGTTTCCGAAAACGGGAGAAACGTGTCAAAGTTACTTGAATAAGGACGAACAGCACTCGAGAAACCAGTTTTGTATTATTCGCAATGAAATCGTTGAGTGCGCTCCACAGTAACTACGTTAACGTGCACAAAACCATTAAAACGTCTACCGTATTATGTGGAATTTCCGTTGAAAAAACATTAACAAGCATAACTCTTCTTACCTTTCACAACTCTTATGTTTAATGCGGCTGGAGTGATATAAAGTAAAAATAAAATAAAATATAAACTGTTTCCTTTAAAGATTTCCTTACAATAAAGACGAAGGGCGAGTGTGAGTTACCATTTCCGTCAAATTCACATCATAAACTAACAATAAAACAATGAGCAATGGTGCAGTCCAGGATTGTATATTGAATCATTCGGAGATGAACTTTTGTTACCAGAAATGCGGTGCTACTCTCTCCAACAGCATAATAACCACTGCACCAACCGCGATGTTCATAAACTTTACGACTATTCCTCGGTCCATCCGTTCCACGTCCAATTAAATCTCTTTCCTTGGATGGTTCTACGTGAGTCACACAAACGTCAACTCGACCACACTAGCACAGAAGGACATCAAAAATTGGAATTCTTCCAGAATCTTCTCGACAGAAACATCAACAAAAAGAAAGAAAAAAAAATAAAAAATACTTGTGTGTTTCTTTTTTACGTTTGCGTTCAATCTCGAAATTAAATATATATATATATATATATCGATAACCGCATTTTTATAATCGATAAAAATGGCGAACGTTACAACACACCAAAAGCCATTCCTTACGACAAAAATCTGCAAGAGGGAAACAGTTAAAAACTCGATTTAATTGGAGCATCGAACGTAAACTCTGCTAATGTGCCAACTGAAAAATAATTACAAGAGAAACGGATAATTAATTATAGTTAATTAGCGAAACGGTGGGTTGTAAATTGGTCGAAAGCTCAGACGTAGAAATCGCTGGTTCCACTAACCATCTAATAAATGTTATACCAGAGACGTCGCCTTCATTGCGGTGATTTGTTACGTACAAACTTTTAATCACACCATTTTCGTTATAAATATTTTTTTTCTAACTTTAGAACGACATTATTCGCGGGAACTGTGCCAAAGTGAGGACAACAACATCGAATGTAGATAGCGTAGTTTGCAATATATATATATCAACGTTAAAAGGTCTCGACCAGTAAATTGGCGAATAGTTCTGGAAAGACTTTTAATTAAATCTTTATTAGTATTACTGTCATCTAAACTTGCAAGTAAATTCGAAGTGTTAAATCAATCCTACTGATATTATTTAAAAAAAAAAAAAATAGTTTAATAAACAGCTGCATTCACAAGCAATGCCTCTTCAAAGCGAATGCTATATAACGGACTTTCTGCAAATAGTTTCATAGATATCGACTTTTGAAAATTTTAAACGGGCGCCATCTTGTAATGTGACCACGTGGACGTTTCAAAATTAATATGTGCATAGATTTGTTAATAAGGAACGACTGCATAATGCTTGAATGCTCTAGAATATTTGGCATTCGAGTATTCACAATAGGACAAAAGTTAAGCTTATGTGTGTTATTTTTCGTAAAAACATGGCTAAGAATTTTACTTGAAAAATGGTTTTGTTGGCTTTTAACGATGGCGACTATTACTTTTATACGAAAACATCAAATAACTGTTATATCATCGACGTGCCACGAATGGTTTCAAAGATATCGACTTTTGAATATTTCGAACGGTCGCCATCTTGTAATGTAACCACGTGGGTGTTTCGAATTTAACATTTATATAGATTGACTAATAAAAAACGACTGTATAAAATTTAAATGCTCTAGGATGCTCTAGCATTCGAGAAATTTTGTGGGCGGATATATAAACGGACAAAAGTAAGCGTGCAACAGTTTTTCAGGGGAAAAAAATTGTTCTGTTGGCTAAAACTAGTTAAACGAGTACAATTTCAATGCGATTTCCGTAAAAATTCCGACAAATTTAACAATAAAAACAATGGATATCCTTCCGCTGCAGGCGAATCCATTGAACTCTTCATACCGAAACTATTGAAGAGTTTGATTTTGGTACAAGTTCAATATTTTTGATTTTTTTCAAGTAAAAATCAAAAATTTGAAAAAAAAAGTATTTAAATAAAATTTTAAAATTCTTCGTGAATTTTATAAAGTTAACAACACGATTAATTAGACGGACAGCACAAAAAAATAGCGTTACGACAATTCGTAATGTCCAAACAATATTTTTTTACGAGTATTTGGAATTATTAATGAATCCGAACATCGTTAATAACGTTTTTGAATATTATCTTTTTGAAGAAATTTATTAATTAAAAAACAAAAGAAATACAAATCTGCCCGTCTCAGCTGACGATCAATTAATTGTACTGATAAAGCCCACATACATACAACACACTTTAATTTTCGGTACAGCAAAAATTAGATTTGAAATTAATCTGGGGAGAGATGAAGAAAATTAAAAATCTGTCATTTTATTCGATGATAAGTTGAAAAGAAAATTTATGCTCCAAGTTGATGGAGGAAAATTTGAAAAAATATACAATATACAGTATATATTTATCGTGTCTTGTTACTGTTTAACATTTAAAGGAAAATCTGTACGACTCGCCATATTCAAAAATTGATTGCGTAGAGAATTTCGTTTTCATTAATTGTGTTGTTATGAATTAATATCTGAATTAAATTTCGATTGTTGTTTCCCATAATTGAACTTGATTTCTGGGTTCGATAAAGCGTGGTTTACTAATGATTATTTACTGCTGTTTACTCCAATTAAAATACTTGTTAAACATCATCTTTCATAAGCAGTTACTGTTCGAAAAATATAAATTAAGATCGAAAAGTACTGGCATTTTATGTGATTAAGCACCACCTGTGTAAAGTAATTCAGCAAACGGAGACGAATGTAAAACTTCTGCATGTTTTACTGTTGCATTTGTTGGTGCTTAAACAGATGGAATGAAAACAATTACTGTGCTAGAAGGAAATTAAAAAAGTTTCCATTAAAATAAAAAGGATATAAATATATCTTTTCTCTGATCGCAAAATAGAATTTAGGATTTTTTTGGGTGCGGCCATTACTAGATATAGTAATTTCATTTTTCCCAATTTTTGAGGGAAAAATTTCGAAAGGTGCGGTCGATTTGGGTGCGGTTGTAACGCGTTAGATATATGGTAATTCTTGCGGAAAAATTAAAAATTTTTTTCTTCTTATAATAATCGGATGTACTTGAACACGCTTTTCGATTAAAAACAATCAATGAAAAATTTTTATGAGTTATTTTTTGTATTTAAACTAAAATTAGCAGATGCAACTCGCGCTTTGATCTTTCATTAACCGCAGAATCTAATTTAAAAATTCCTTACTTGATCATAATAATCCAGTTTGAGATAAACCCGTGCCCTTTGAAAGAATCCACAAGACTGTTAACAAAGAATAAGGAAAGTAGGAGTGTGTATATGATCTAAGAATAGTAACGTTCGTGAAAAATCTGATTCTCTCTCTCTTCAAAGCAGGATAACAGAAAAAATAAAATACAATAGAGTACAATATGGCAGACACTTAGTAACTAATGTAACATTTTTCTATTGTTACGAGGATTTAACATCAGGCAATAACAGATTTATGTCACTGAACTATCCTGACCTATTATTACTTTTATGGTTTCGACGATCAATTAAAACTACTTTGACGATATTCAAATCGTAATTAAATATTCTGTGCTATCTTCTTTACGAGACCCAAACGTGTAATTACTTAATATTCAATAGAAATCTTATGTAGGAGTTAGAAATTTTGATATATAAATTACATATACATATATATTCGCTTGAATAGCGAATAACTAAACCCAGAGGACAAAGCAATTTCCACTGCTGCAACAGTACGCTTACTACTAACGTAATAAACTGGCAAACTCAGTAAAATTTAGAATGTCGTACGCGAAACGAATGCTTAAACAGTTACAAATTATTTAAGTAAATAGCGAAAAATTAAAGAATATGGATATGCGATATATATTGTAATCAAATATTAAATATTTGTATATTATTTTGCGAATTAATTTTAACAAACTGTTGCGCAAAAAAAAAATACTCCAAAAAACTCAAGATCTCGAAAGAATTAATAGCAAACAAGAGTCGATAGTCGTAGCTTTTACTTACTCTTAAGGTACTTGAGATAGATCGACTAACGGGATAAATAACAGGACCCACAGATGAATATCTTATCTGAAATCTTTTGTGACGACGTTGATTACCGGGATATTTTTAAAGTTTTCGTTTTTTTGCTGTTTTTATCTGGCACATTTTTTACGGTACGTCTCTTTTTATAAGAGGAATATCATTGTTTAAGTTTTGTGAAGCGTAATAAATAAGTGTCATGTTCGATTTATCTTCACGCGCGAAACGCGCTTGCGACCGTGCGCGACGACGCCGACGACGCCATTGCCGACGTTATCAGAAGTTTCAGTTCGGCATATATCTCTGCACGTTTATTTATCGTCTTTGCAATCGAAAATATCGAGATCAGTCGAAGTAGATTTAATCATCTCACCAGTAAGAGCACAAAAGTTTCATTTTAAAGAATAGAAAAATTCGAGAATTTTTTTTTAGTTGTTTCGCTGACCATTTTTGCGCGGATGCCGTTCTCCAACAGCATTCGATTTTTTTTTTTTTGCCGATTTTGTGATCAATACGGTTTTTTGAACGTTTACTGACAAACTAGCTCGGTTTAGATATATAGTGCCAGTTCGATTTTAGAAGAAAAGAAAGCATAAAATATTTGAAAACTCGAATTCCCACAACATGATACTGGATGAACGAAAACAAAATATTAATTTGCATAAAAAGTACAAAATATATACAATTTGCATATATTAACAAACCCAACAACAGAATTAACACATCACGATCGTTTCTGCAGCTTCATAAAGTCGACAAAGTTATTTTTTTTATGCGGTCAATGTTCTCAACGCCAACATGAATAATATTACGTACAGGTATTAATAAATTTTATAACAACAGTTATAAAGTAACTAATATTTTAATAAAAAAAAATAATTCAGATAATGAAAATAGCAACAGAATCGATATCTAACCGGCCATTTTTATTTAATTTTAACAAGCTAAATCCTTTATACAAAACTCTTAACGCAAGTCTCATTAAAATGAGATTATTTCCTGATAGCTACAATTTCCGAACTATTAAAGATATTTTATTCGTCGATGTTCTATTTTTAAACAATTAGAACAATATTCTTAATCTTTTTTGTTTTTTAATTATAAAAATAAAATTTTAACGTATGCAGAGAATATTTTTGGACTTGCGACTTGGCGTTAGTTGCGACGTACGAGAGTGCTTATTTTTATGTTTTCGGTAATTCCATTTTATTGATATTTCGAGCATTCATAAAAAATCATCGATTGTATTTTTTTTTTTTTTTAGAATAAAAATAAATCCGTTCGTAGAAGTTCAAAGAACATCTAAAACGGTGCCGTGCATTTAATAAATCCAAACGTATTGATCTATAATACGATTCGGATTTGAAATGATGATGCAAACAGAGTAATACCATTAAAAAACGTAAAAAAATGATGCGAACCGTGTAGTATTGCAAACATTATCATCGCTTTATTAAAACGGACAACATATGCATTACGTAAGTATAATAATATTAATTTATGTCTTCCTGGGTCACCGACGAGAGTTATCTTTAACTGCACTCGACAGAGATGAAGTTACGAAACATATTCGGTTACCGACCAAAAAAAAAATTTTTTTTTTTTGTTGATGGATCATTGCCGAGATCTTTTATTAATTCTTTAAAAATAGGATCGAAAATCCGACAAAAAAAAAATAATAATAATAAAGGACGAAAATCGGCGAAGATGCGTTTTTCTAATGTGTTTACAGGAAGAATCATAAAATTGACGCTGGCCGCAGCTGTGACCAACACCATCTTCGAATCTAACACGACAGATTTTTGGCTATGAGGATATTTAAGTCGGCTGTTCACCGATGACTCTCCCCTTAATGAGACCTCAAAATAGAATTTAATGTAGTATTTTTTTTTTATTTTCCTTTTTTTGCTACCTATTCGTATGTCACAGAATCTCTGTCGATCGAAAACGAAAGAATTTTTGGAGTTACTTCACAGTTTCGGAAAAGCTTACGAAACCGAATAAATTCGTCAGAA
This sequence comes from Olivierus martensii, assembly GCA_000484575.1. NCBI lineage: Eukaryota > Metazoa > Arthropoda > Arachnida > Scorpiones > Buthidae > Olivierus > Olivierus martensii. The sequence goes on from AYEL01078741.1 coordinate 29,977, forward strand.
AAACGCAAAAAAAAAATTCCGCAACGTAATTTTCGTGCATTTAAATTACGTAAAACCATTAGAAGGCTGCAGTTAAACGATAATACGAAGTCGGCGAAAAAATAAAGCAGATACAAACTGAGTCACGAAACGCGATAAGCACTCACGATACGCATTCAAGGTCGATTTTATTTTTTTATTTTTGCGTTTTTAAGCTTACAGTTTGAGTAATTCTTAACACCTGTTATAAAGATGTTGGAAGGTTTATTATTTCTAAATTTTATTCAGTAGCTGTTTTCTTCCATTTAAAAAAAGGGGGAGAAGGGAGTTTGAGGATCAGAGTTCAAGTGATTGTGTCGAACTCGCTGTAAGTAACAGCTGTTATTATTGATTGGATACTTCCTACTTTAAACGAAATGTTATCGAACTAGTAGATTATATCAAGGTTTTCCATCGACAATTCGCCTCATTGTGCATTCCTTATACGGTTAACTGACCGAAAATATTCCATTGAGTAACTGTTGTAAACATCTCTCATACATCAATTGCTTTTCAGATTCATTTTCTTTCATCAAAAGTAACGACTGAAATATTCATAAAGTCGACGTCTCAAAAGGCATTCTATTCATTAGTCGATACACAAAAGCGAATAATGTACTGTAACCATATTAGGAACGGCATTAAAACTGATTAATGTAAATTTAAAGCGTCGTAAATAATTTTTCCGTCGATATTTTTATTAATTTAATTTAGTCGGTGCGTGGTACGCAAAATTTGGGTCGGAAAAAAAATAATAATTCCATTTTTCTCTAATTGAAAGTTCGTAAATATGCTAATGATATATAAATATTTTTTTTTTTCTTTCGAAGTGCATTAGTTTTTAAGAGGTGCATCACGTTAATTAGACCTCCATGGCCTCTTAACGTCGAAGGAAAAAAGAAAGAAATGTGTTGAGCACACGCTTTCACCACTAAACGAGAGTCGAGAGGGGAGAAAGAAAAAAAAAATCAGATAGCATTCTTTCTGGGAATCGAATTCTAAAAGTGGTGTAACTAAACCTCAAAAATCTGTTTTGATCTTATTTTTCAATAGCCGTCCCAGACATAACGGAAGGAGGAAGAAACAAAACAAAACAAAAACATTACTAACACGTGACTGCATTCTATTCGAAATGCAATTTAAAAGTGGGTCAAAAATAAAATGCGCGCTCCACCCTTTTACTGCAGAGTGCATTCTGTTTGTATATATACCTTTTCCTCCCTAAAATAAAGAGGATGTGCAACAAAAATGCGAAACACCCAACAGGTTTACTGGCTTTATAGTTATAGAAACCAAGTATTGATACAAGTCTCCTAGGCGCATTCAAACAACCGAGATGTTTTATAACTCATCTCCAGTCCGACCTAGTCTAACTCTACTATATATTTATATATATATAGACAGTTATATCTTCAAGCATTTTCTAACACATGGCCGTTATTGACATTCCAACAATGCCGGAAGAGGTGACCTGGGTGAAGTTAATCAATTCACTGCGCATGTTCGCTACAAAATACCCCTCAGCCGGCTTCCAAACGCTATCCTCACACTTGCACTATTGAGAATTCCGCACAAACACAATATTTAAATTTAAGACGGCAATAATTCACGTCTGGAATTTTCTTTTGCAGAAAGAGAGGGAAAAAAAGGAAAAAAATCCTCACAGGAGCGATTCTTCGCCGAGTAATCTTTACTAGCAGAATGCACATCATAATTAGGTGCGCTACGTTCTGCTAATAAACTTAGATAAAAACAATTACCGTTCCGCTGATAAATATCGTAATATTTTACTATTGTGGGAATAGGCGCGAATCGAAAAACATTTTTCTTCAGCGTATAAAACGATAAATCGCACAGGAGGAATTAAAATAACTAATTTTAGTTATATCGTTCGTGTAGATAACAGTTTTATTAGTTTCGCATCCTTCCTGCACTTCCTTAAAAAAATAAAAATAAAAAAAATTTACGGCGTCGTTCCGTACTTAATGTCATATTTTAAATGGCGAACTAATTCTAAAATTACCGGCTGTACTTTTTTAATTAAATCATGTACGATTCTGGTAGTTAAAATTCACAAAAATTCGTAACTTTTTACACGCCAATGGATCTTCAATATCAGTAAATATTTAAAGAAAATTCTATAGAGAGATATAAAAAAAGCATTTATGTAGTAGGCGTATACTGTGCTCAACAATTTCTCTTGCTAGTCGTATACAATCAAAAATTGTGATAAACAAATTCGAACATTAGATATGTCAAATAAACATGTGTTTTGAATTTTCCCTTTTGAAAACACATGCTTACCTGCTGACAAAAATTAGTAAACAATGCTATTTATTAATGCCACGTCAGATAACTGTCTAACACATGTTGCCAATTGTTTATATTAATTTAATAATGCAATTTATTATTTTTCTTTTTATTTATTTACTAAAAAACACAATTTGAATCTAAGGATATATATTTTTTCGATGTATTCAGATCAAAGAAAAAAAATTTCGTAAACAGAATTTTCTAGGGGAATATCTTTTGCTGGTTTTGCTTTTCAATTATTCATAAACTTTATTTTTTTACCAAGATTATTTTTGTTGTCAGGAAAAAATATTCATAATATTCAAATTCCTATATTCTATACGAACAGATGAAGTCTTCATTTTGGCTTATTAAATTCTTCAACAATGTTTCCACCCGCTTTTTCGAGGGGGAAAAAATAAAAAGAAAAAAAGAGTATAAAGTAGAATATATACAGAGTATTTCATTTCTCGTTTTTAAATTTTATTTGATATAAAAAAACAGGCAGAATCTTATTGTATAGAAAACCTCCGTACTGTTTAAAATTCTATAAAAGTCCTCTGGTAGAGTAAAAAATTGAAAATAAAAATTCTACACTTTTTCCAAACAGTGTCCTTTGAGTATTACTGACATAATTATATTTCATTCTTTTGTTATGCTTCTACAATAAATTTTAAAGTAAAAAAAAAATTTTAAATTTAAAAGTTACGCTTCTGGAATTTCATAATTTATCAATCACACTCTAATAAACAAGTTAATCCTTTGCAACATGATTTGGAAAGAATTAAAAATTCGTAACATGCGTAAAAAAAGTTGTAACGATATGTAAAGTTCATCATGTTTTTTACTCTTATGTAAGTAGTACAACATAGCACAAATCTCACATGTTGATGCTGCGTGTCCATGTTTTCAATGCACCGACACTGGAAAACATAAAAACACAACCTACAACCCATTTTTTCTCGGTGAGTATACTTAGCATATACATCAACTGTCAGCTACGTTCCAGATTCATTCAGGAACATGTTCCAATCGCCAGAAAACATCCGAACAAGTTGAGGAAAAAACAAAATTAATGTTTGTAATTTTGGAAATATTCCGACTTTATATAATTATGATCCATTCGATGGCATTGACATTTAATCAAATAAAACAGTAAAATCTTTCTAAGTCTCTAATAATAAGAAGAAAAAAATTATAGATTTTTCTCCTCTAATTCTTTCTTCCCAGATCAATTTCTAAAATGAGAGAAAAAAATTTTTTTAAAGTTTAAAGCTACCGTAGTAATTAGGTTATTGAGGGTGTGAAAATAGTTACTTTTTTTTTTACAGTGTTACGTGATCGTGTTTATCAATATCAGAAGTAGTGAGGTTTCTGTTAGACGCCGTAACATAAAACCCACGACCTCCAAAGCTAGTATACAGTTCAATCCATCTTCTTGTATTACGTATAGCTGATGGTTTCGGAGCGAATACAAGTCTAGGAAGAAACACAAACCTATTATTCCGAACTTTGATCTCTTGAGATACGAGAAAACGTATATCTTTTATTTGCAACGAGTCAACTGAACGAAACAATTCCATATATACGTGAATATATATATATATATATATATATAAATAAATACTCCTAATTAAAAGAAAAGCTCGACATGGAAAACGTTTAGTCTTAACAAATCTCTCGTAGCGCCTACTTCCCCGTATTTGATCTACGGTTCTTATAGCTTAGATTAAATAAAATTTATATGTGTGTCTAGTACTACTTCAAATTGGATCGATGAAGAAAGAAGGAAAGATATCAAGTTTAGAAAAGTAAACAGTGGCAAAATAAAAGCAACAGAGATCGTGTTACGTACAAAGAAAAAAAAATAATAAAGTAAAATAGAAAAAATTTATAAAGATGAGCCCCTTTTCTGGAATTGGAGAAAGTTTATTTTGTCGAGTCAGAACGAATTAAGGTATATATTCGATGATCTTATATAAGAATATGGGATATTTATAAATTACAAGAATTTTATCTCTCTCGATTCTGTTTGGGAGAGGATTTTCTTTGCACGGAGACTGTATGAGACGTTCTCAGGGGGAGAGATATAATAACGCAGGCGCAGTCGATATAACGAAGAGTCTGCAAAACAAGCCCGAATCCCTAGAGAGAGAGAGAGTGCAACTACTAGATAAACGGAAAGTAAATCTGAAGGAATAACTTTAGAAATTTCCTATACTTTGTATCAAACTCTGTTTGCCAATGAGATAAAAAGAAAGCCTTCGGCTTTATAACTGTTTAATCAAATTTTTTCCATATGCAGTATATAAAATAATCTCTCATGAATTTTTTCCTCCAACTGTGCTGAGCAAATAATGTAGGTTACTAGTTTCTGAATTATTTTTTAAAACATTTGGTTTAAATCATAAAAATGGTTTGTATAGCAACAAACTTCGCAGTACTGTTTGTTTGGTGATTTTATTTATTTAACATGCTGTTTCTTCATGACATTTAAACTGTGTACAGTTATATACTTTTAACTATCTTTTTTCTTTTTTTCATTATTTTATAATACACAATAAAACTGTTATCTGTTTGTTTGTTTTTCTGCATCGTACGATTATTGCATAAAATTGTTCAAAGGTTTAGTAAATTGTATAAAATTATCAAGTAAAGTATCACTTTGTAGTGGAATTTAAATTTAAATTAGTTTTGTTTGGCCACTACAAAATGATAATCTAATAGACTTTGTTCCCTATACAAAAATAGGCAGTGTAAGAGTATGTAACACTTTAAATGCGATAAACAATGAGAGAAGATATCTCAATCAATATCGGTTAAGCTGCCGATCATGTTATATTGTCGTTATAACCAATACATAAATGCCATTAATCAGTATCGACTCTTAAGGAAAAGTAATCGTGTGTTCGATTAAAAATCAAAGCTTGGTGAACGTTTGCATATCGTTCCTTACCGATAAGAACAGATTTTTGTAGTCGTACAACGATTGTAGAATATGCAAACGTTAATTACGTGTGGCCGAATTATAAATATCCCACATTAATCAGTTAGGCCTAACGTCCTGTAGAAAATACCTTCGGAAGCAAAGCCAAGACAGCATGGCAGTTCTTACCTCATATTTCGTTCCTTCCGCTGTAGAATCGAGCATCCACCGTTGCGCTTTATATCCTTCTTTATCGAATTGACGATTTGGTCGGCTAAGACATTAGATAGAGAAACAAAACGCGATCTGCCACAACTGCTCTGACATCTGGGTCGTTATGAACGTCCACAACCTCAAAGGCGACCAAACGACTCCAACCCGGAAAGTGCCCTCTGACGGCAACATCCGAAAACAGTTTTTTTTTTCTTCGTTTCTTTTTAATTTTTTACGCGAAGGTCGTCCTAACGACGAAAAAATAAAATAAATTTTGATTTATTTTTAAAAGTTTATCTAAGAAAACGGAAATAAATTTTTAATTTCTAATAAATTAAACTGGTTTTAAATTTAAATTTATTTTTTTCTGTTTTGCATCTGTAAAAAATTTCTGTTTTATAAAAATAAAAAATTCGGAATAACAATAAAATTTTTTAAATTTTAAACGTTATTGCTTTACCTGTCAATTATGAGAAAAAAAATATCCATTAAAATAATTTATAACCAAATAATAATGTTTCTTTTCTCTTATTTTTTTAAAGATTGAATAAACGTCTTGTTTTCGTTTTTTTTACGAAAAAATTTTGACGTTTATGATCGATATTTTCTAAACTGAATCTAAGGTTATGATAATTGATGACGCACAGGAGGGATTAGGCCATAGAGGGCACACAAAGCAATTTTTAAGGCCTCTTGGGATGTGCAGAGTTCTTCTATCAAGAGAAAAAAATTCGTTGAGAAATTTTTGTAGTTCCGAGTCGATTTGATCTTGTATATATTATCCCTATTATTCCAACACGCTATAGGCAAAAATATACACAAAAAATCGTAAAAACTTGAATATTCTTATTCGAATAAAATATTTTTGAATAAATAGCATGAAGAATAGAATATGGAAAACTAACAGCCCCAAGCTTCAGTTGTTTACAGTTACCATCATCCATTATACTGGAAATCTAGTTAACTATTGTGCAGACTGAATAATTTATTTTATTTATCTGTTTTTCTATGCATTATTATGCAATTTTTCTATTTACTTCGAAAACATGTTCACAATATTTTCGAATTACTTAAAGAAATGGAATTTGCATCAATCGTCTCAAGTTTAAGGGGGATATCGCATCCCATTACTAGGAAAATCAGAAAAAAATGAGAAAATTCGAGTGGAAATTTTCTTTTTAATAAAATATTTTATAACGTTCGTACAAAGAACTAGAACTAGGTAATCAATGAGTCAGACGAATGGGACAAGCTGCTATCATATTTTACACTTAAACGGATGATCTTTCTGTTCAAAAGACTTCCACCGCCCAGTACCTGTCCATAAACAGACTTTGATTAATCGCATACCTTCTTCGTTTTGGGAAGATAGCGAACTCGGTTGTTACTTCTAAAAGATCATCCAGAATTGTTCGGAAGCAACTGTTGTTGACATTGATGAGTGTCTTGCCATAAGCAAAATGCATTTAACACCTAGGCATACGCGACGAACGTCTTACGAAGATCTGTTAATAAGCATCTGAGAACGATAACATTTATCAAGCATTTTTCTGGACTACGTTCGATTAATCGAATAATTTTCTTTCCCCTCACATACGGATCCGCGATATTTGTGCGATATATTAAAAAAAATCGCAAAAAATAACAATTCCACAAATTTTTTCCGTATTTTAACAATTTTTTTTTCTTCAGATTGAATAAAATTATATGGTATTTTTATGAATATTTCTCTTATGTTTTGTATCGATTTTTCTATTATAAAATATAATCTAGACCTAGATCGATATTTATTTTTATTTCTTTCGTGTCGTAAAAGTAATTTTTTTTATTATTTTAATATTCGGAAACAATTTTTTCTTTTATATTTTTATTTTTTCCCTCCTGAATTAAAATTTCTAAGAGAAGAAACAGAAATACTCAATAAACGTTCAGAAATTTTCAATATTTGACAAATGAGAAGATGAGTTATTCAATCTTCTTCTTCTAAAAAAAATACATATTTTTTAAGAAAGTATCAAAAAAAAGTTATGATTAAAAAAAGAGAAAAAATTTTGCCACAAATTTTAAAAAAATATAAAAAATAATTAAATAAATTTAATCAAATCTCCTCCATACTTTCGTCGCAAATAATATAATTAAACATAATTAATTAGATTTAAAAAACATTTAAACATTTTAGTGATAAAGCACAGAATTTTAATTCTACAAAATTTAAATAAAATTGTGTTTTATTTGTTTTATTAATTATTAAGTTATCAACGATTATATAACTATACAGATTAATCATCTCGGAATAAATTAAAAAATAAGTTACTTTTCTGTAATTTAGAAATAACAAGTCGACCATTCATTAAATTTAAAATTAAAATAATGGAAACGTATTTTTACCATTTTTAATTAAAATTTATACAGTTGATAATAATTTAAAAATTTTTTTTAATTTAAAAATTAAAGCGGTGTGGGACGTTTCTAATTATTCTTGCTTCGTTCTAACCATTCATATTTTCACTTATATATATATTAATATTTAACACATAATATATTCACTTTGTTCCAATATTGAATTTATAGAACAAGAAGCATTCCTGTTAACTTCAAAAGTTAACTAAAAGAACGCTTGTAAGCATTCGATTTCGATTTCTGTTGTAGTGTGCCTGATGATGATTCTTTGAATCAAAAATGTTAGCATAAATTTATAATAAAAACTTTCTTTAACTGCATGAAGTGCTGTTTCCTAGTTATTTAAGTCTATGAATGTAAGCAGTTTATTTGAATAGCAGTAAAAGTTAAATGGAGCAGAGCCAGCTGAACCTAGAGAAATCGTATAAAGAATGCCTAAAGAAAGTTATCAAGAAAATAAAAGCAGAGGAAACTTTAACCTTCCTGAAGCAATGTAAAATTAATGGTGTGCTTCCATCTTCCATTTTTAGAATCAAACTACCTATTAAATCACAACAAGTGAGTGCTTAATAATACTAAACAAGTGATATAAAATCTGTAAAAAACAGAAAACAGATCTGGAGTACTTCCAGTTAAATTAAATGTAAATGTCACTTCTGTTTTTTTAAATTATTAATACTAAACAAATTTGCATGAGAGTAGCAATATCAGATGCCAAAAGAAGATACTACAAGGTCAAGAAGCAATTTGAGAACCAGTATCACAATTATCAAGAGGCGGGGGAGCAAACTAAGCTAGCAGTAATACAGCAGTCTCTAACTGAATGGTAGGAAGCTTTAAGGCGAAGATACATAAAGAAAATTAAATGGTTATTCAAGCAACAGTTCAGGAGCATAAGGAAGCATAATATTAAACTAGATCAGATATTAACTGTGATAGGAGAGGTAGAGATCTTGCCATATGCAGAAGAGTTAATCAAAAAAGGCCCAGCATGCGCATTGTTGAAGCAAACCCAGATTATAGATGATATTCCGATTATTGAAGAGTTGATCAAAGACCAGAATGATTTAGAGAAAGAAAACCTGAGGTGGGCCTTTGTAAACCAAAAAATGAGTAAAAAGAACCAGAAGAAAATAGAAGAGACAACAAAAGATAACCTGAGCCTCAAGAGAACCCTAAAATGGTTAAAAGAAGAAAATTATACAATCACCAGAGAGGATAAGAGCAAAAAAATGGTCCTACTGAGTAAAGATGTGTACGATAGGTACCTACTGGACTATATAGAAGATACCTAACCAGAGGAACTGCATCGTGACCCAACGGAGAAATTGGCCGCCAAAGTTGACAAACTAATTAAGCACATCAGATTCCTGCAAATATGAAAAGTCCAAAGGCAAGAGGCACCTGTATGCCTGAGACTATTCGCTTTTATAAAGACGCATAAAATACCTGTCCAACCAAGACCAATAGTGGAGAAGAGGCTTGCCCTGACATACTACCTTGAAAAAACTATAACTAAATGGTCTAATAAAATCTTGGGAAATATGGAGTTTTCAATTACAGACACATCCACAATACTGGAAAGGCTAAGGCAGGTCAAACTGGATATAGGTGATATCTTTGCCATATACGACTATGAAGCTCTATACCCGTCACTTAAGATAGAACCGGTCTGTCTGCACTTTTATAGGTTTTTACTGGAGCATGTACCAAACGAGCAAAGAGATCCCAATATTTTTAGAGAAGTGGCTTACACCATATGTTACAGTTCCTATTTTACTTTTAGGGGCAAGATTTACAAAATTTTAATATGCTAATATAAATTTATTATATTTGTTGGCTGCCATATATTATATATAAACTATATATAGAGTTTTTTTATATATTCCCGTCAAGAATAAGAATGAACTTTTATTTGCGTAAACGTGATTTTTTCGAACTTTAAATTGAAAAAAAGATTTCATATCGAGAATGGCAGTGATGTTTTATGAATTATAATAACTAGATTTATTAGTATATATACTCGAAAGACAATTATTTTGGTAAATCTAAAGCAAATGCATATTTATATATGACTAGTTCAAAATAAACTTTTAATGATATAATTACTAAAGTATTTCATAAGAAATGATTTTTTAAAATGAAATTTTGTGGAAACTAAGATTAACATTTATATCGAAATGCATATTTATATATGATCAGTTCAAAATAAACTTTTAATGATATAATTACTAAAGTATTTCATAAGAAATGATTTTTTAAAATGAAATTTTGTGGAAACTAAGATTAACATTTATATCTTTGCAAATCAAGTCCAATTGTTT
>AYEL01078745.1:0-15165 GCA_000484575.1 Olivierus martensii
ATGATAAAATTCAAGATATGCCCAATGCATGGAAATATGCAGTTAGGAGGTGGAAATAGTATACTGCACGAACGTATTTTTACCCACTTAACGTGTCTACGACCCCGGATGCTATGACGTAATTGCATGATCGGCTCTATTGATATTGTTACATATTGTTTTACTTATTTATTTTTGTTACATTTTTCTTCTTTATCATAATATATATTAATTATCTCGAGTTTTTATGTTGATTTTAATGAAACCTTAACGTAACTTGTAATTTAATTTTTAATTTTTTCTATAGAACGTTAATTTTTTCTATAGAACGTAACATTTTTGTTCTAAAACGCCTTTATAACTGAATGAATGTAAGAAAGCCTGATGATGACTTTAATTGTCGAAAACGTTAGTTTATTAAAGTATTTAAGTTATTTCTCAACTGCTAGTGGTGCTTGTGTCCTTAGTTATTGATGGATAAACACACAATAAATATTATCTCTGTTGATTATTAGCTTTGAAATATTTATGAGGTAATCACATCAAATTAAAAATTATTAAATACAATAGTAATTAATATGAGCCTGGAAGAAATAAATTATATCCTAAAAAATGGGGAAATTTTGATATTTCTACTGTGAGACCTTGGACGAGGTTGACAGGCGTTGGCCTAAAGTGTGGTGAGAGATGCGTGTAAGGACAGGTAATAAGGGTCAAGCAAATCGACCAAGACTACATTCAACAATCAAGAATAACTTCCTTTATTTATTTGAGAGATTTCCATGATTATATAAATGACAAACATCATCATTGGAGAGAGAAATACCTGATTTCAACAAATTTTCGATGGGAAAGATCTAAAATAGGAGCTCCTCCGACAACTAAACATTGAAGATATCTGAAATACAGTTTCTAGTCCTTAAATTTAATAGTCTTTAGTCTTTCACCAACACACAGACACAAACAGATGAACACACAAAGGATGATGGAATCGGTACAGCAAATAGTCATTCTCCCGGACCAAAGACAGGTGACTGGATGCTGGCGATTAACCAGAACACAAACAGAGATCAGGCTTCGAGGAAACAAATGTTGTCGGGCAATGAAGCACAAGCAAATTGGCAGTCGTGGAATTGGCGTTGTCGGCGGTTGAGAAACCAATGATAGACTGCTCTCGCCTATCCAGGGAACTTGGATGTCGTGAAACAAGCCCAAATCAAGCCTGATGGCCCCTCTTAAAGAGGGTGATAAAAATTTGACCTTTTCTCTCACCTTTCTCCCAGGGAGAGACAGAATGTTTTAGTCTTAATAACTTTGACGTGCCAGGTGTCAGTTTCTCTCTTTTGACTTGACACCTGTACGTAAACATAGCTTGCGATTTATGTTATCGGGAGTGAATGTCCGTGATATGGTCAAAATACAACGGTGTGTGTCGAGGCATTCTGCTATATTTATTTTTACAGTGTTTCACTCCCCCATCTGTTAAATTCTTTTCCTCATCTCCTGTTTCTCTTGTTTTATCTTAATCGTGACTGGGATAAACCAAGGTGGGGAGTGACAAGGTACAGATGTTCATGCTTGATTCCCCACACTACATTACAATTTAAAAATATTAAGTTTTAATTAATTATTATAAAATTAGTTTTAATTTGATTTGTTTTTCATTTTGTTGTGATAAAAAGATCCAAAACTATTTTTATATTCTTAATTGTATATTAAGAATATAAAAATAGTTAAATTAGATATACAGGCATTTCTCAAGTTATACACTTAATTTGTTTGTAAGTTAGGTTGTTTATAATTCAGATATTGCTGTTATTTTGCCTCCAAATGTACTGAAATAACTTTCTATACTCTATTTTGTAATATATTTCACAATTTGATTTTTTTTCTTCTTTCACAGAATTGAATGAAAAGTTCTGATTATAAATCTAGTGTTGTTAATGTAATCATCACCAACTTCAAATACTGTCGTAATATGTTAACTAATTGTGTAATTTTATAATAAGACTTCTTACCATTAAATAATAGAAAATGAAAGGCCCATTCAGTAAAAAAAAACTCTTTAATCAAACTCTGTAATTTTATAGTATATTGATTGCTAAAGCATTCTGCTATCATAATGTATAAAATACTTGAATTTTTGAAATTTTCTGAAATTTAAAATAAAAAATTTTATGTTCATAAGTATGAACATAACTCATAAAAGTAACTTGTAAGTTTAATAAAAGTACCTATTTATTTGTATTTTCTAATTTTCTTTAAAATGTAGTTTTAAGTTACATTATTTTTTACATTTATTTTTAGTCTGAAAGCTATAATGACAAGTAGATACTGAAAATTTAAAATATTATCTTAATCGTCTAAATGCTATAAGGTTCACCTACACTGCTTCTGCACTTATTTTTTTTAATTATCTAAAGCAGGGGTTCTTAACGTTTTGATGACTCCAGATCCCCAATGGATTGTCCAATATGGTTCTATACCTCTTCACTTCCAAAAATGAGAAATGACAAATATACAAACACTACAACTATTTTACAATATTTTAAAATAAATACCAGTACCTGGAGATTGAGTCCCATGCCCCCAGCATTTGGTTCTCATACCCCAAGGGGTATGGATATCCTGGTTAAGAATCCCTGATCTAAAGGGATCAAAGGTTAAATCCAATTCAATATGTTAAAATTATTTGATCATTGTCTTTGCAGAGATGAATTAGCTCAAATTTATCAGACAAAGGCTAATTAATAAAATACTGATTAATCAGCAATGAGCCAATAAGGCCAATTATCAAATTACCTACTGATTATTTGATGCATTCTTAATTTTGAATTCATGTAAATTGAGATCACATAAATTAAATGAACATGATAATTGTAATTAAATAAACAACCATTTTAAAAAAGTAATAATTAAATTTTATTTGCATTGTATTAAATTATTTATTATTATTTATAAGGGAATATTATAGAAAATTTTTAATTTTTCAGAATAGTTCTTCTTGGATTTTATAAACATGATAATTGTAATTAAATAAACAACCATTTTAAAAAATAAGTAATAATTAAATTTTATTTGCATTGTATTAAATTATTTATTATTCTTTATAAGGGAATATTATAGAAAATTTTTAATTTTTCAGAATAGTTCTTCTTGGATTTTATTTAATATGGCTGCATATTATTGGAGAGTTCATGGAGATGCAAACAATGCTATTGAGTGTATCCGAAGAGCTTTACATTTTTCTCCCAGGTTAATACATTTATTATTATTAAGATTTCATATAATTGCTTATAAACTTATTAAATAAATTACAGAGAACATAAGGATGTTGCATTAATTAGTTTGGGAAATATCCTTCATCATGCGCATCAGACTGAAGAAGCAGCCATTGTTGTACATGCAGCAATTGATATAGCTCCTGATAATGCTATATGCCATTTCACATTGGGGAACATTTATGCTGTATGTTTAATTGGTTAATTGAAATATTACTGTTTAATCTGATGTAGAATGAATTTCTAATATATATAATATTTTATTTAGGTTTTAACAGATTATAATAAATCAAGGATATGTTTTGAAAATACATTAAAAGTTCAACCTGATTTTAAAAATGCTGAACAACGTCTTCATGCTGTTTTGTGTCACAATAAATTGGAGAAAGCTTTGGAGGCACAACATAAGTAAGTTTAATTTATATGATATAATTCATTAATTTATTAGCATAATATTTACTGTAAATCATTGTAGTTACAAGGATTACATTTTTTGAAAAATACTTTGAATAGTGAATTTGAAATATGGAACTTAAGATTATGAAGGAAGTATGGGATTTATTTCTTGGGCACTAAGATCAGGGTTGCAGAGTTGGAGTCGGGAGTCGGCGAGTTGTAGATTTTGGGTGAAGTCTGAGTTGGAATTTTAAACTGCCCGGAGTCAGGAGTTGGAGTTAGACCTTACAAATTTTAGGGAGTTGGTGTTGGATTTTTTTAAAAGGTGGAGTCTGAGTTGGATCATTTTCCATCTGATTCTGCAGTCCTGGGTTGCAGAGTCAGAGGTTTTTGGGTGGAGTCAGAATCAGATTTTTAAACTGCCTGGAGTTGGGAGTCAGAGTCACAGTCAGATATTTTTTAAAAGGCGGAGTCAGAGTCGGATCACTTGCCATCTGACTCTGCAACCCTGACTAGGATTATTATTATTTCCCTAATTTTTTTAGATTAAAATGATATTGCTACGAATGTTATTGTTAATATTTATATGGAATATAATTTTGCAATGCAGATTACATAATTTTTTGGCTAATTTATTTTCTAATTTATAGTAGTTTGATTAGTCAAGTAAAGGCCTTTTTTAAAGGTTTTTTTTTAATCTGGTTCATATAGTTTTGTATTTGTTTATTATGATGATGTATAGGATTCCAATAAAAATTGGTAGAAAGAAATCTATAAATTTAAGACATTTCTGACATTTGACCACTCCAACTTATAATCTCAGAGTTTGAACAAAATTGAATCATAAGTTGAAGACTATTTGCATAACACTGATGTTAAATTAGTTTCATTTTTGACACAGTGCTATGCTATTGGTCCATTGCCAAGTGTAGAATGTATGCAGACATTTAATTTTAATACCTTCTAATAGAACTACAGAATTTTCCTATACATTCGTTATGTAATCTATTTTAATATCTCATTAAGGGGTTAAGAAATTGCTTCCCTTCTATTTATTCTGATTCTATCGATCAAATATATGACTCTTTTTGTAATATGACTGGGTGCAACAACTTAGCCAGAGTTTGTCACAAAGAGTCACAAGTGTTTTTTTTTTCTTCTTTTGACTCTTTCCATTCTTAAATGGAATGGAAGGATATATGAATTAGATCTATATGTTCATCACTTCCTGCTAACCTGTTGACTTGGTTTTCAACCCGAGAGTCTGCAATATTGATGATAAAACTGCTTAGTCTGCAAAGTCGCTAATTCTAACGAATACCAATTAATACTAATTACAACTAACCTAACGGTTTAACAATGCTGCAGATTCCAGAGTTTGGCCTGAGCTCTGATTTTTAACTAAATATAATTGACTTCAAAAACAATTTAACAACACTTAACGTTTAACTGGTAAAACAAAACCGGAACTTACAACTAGAAGTAATGAATAAGTATTAGATCGTAAACAACAAGACGATGTTAGAAACTTATAATAATAAGTTAAATAAATTCTCAAACAAGTTAAATAACAAAAAAATATATAATTTATTAGACTCGGAACACTTACAAAAAGTGTTAATAAATGCTTTATTGTAACGAAAATAAAGCAACAATCAATTAATCAACAAAACTTATTTAATCCAATTCAACTATCCAAAAATTCGATTATTCACAAGAACAAACCTTAAACACTACTTAAATCTACTACCTCCATCACCGATACAAACTTCAAGCAAATTGTAGACCTTTACAAGAATTCCAGTGTCACTTAACCAACCTTACATCAATACAACACCTCGTTGTGTCGTTGGTTGCTTCTGTTTTTATACTGGTGACTTATAATCCCGTGCTTTGCTCATTTGCTTAAGTTCGCATAACAATATCAATTTGATTACCTTACAAAATAATTCATTCATGTCATCCTCTTTATAATTTATTTATATATCAAACAAAACATTGATACGGGATCATTCTTACATTCTCATATCGGATCAGTGGTAAAATTATTCAGATGAGATGACGTTTTTAGCCGGGACAGCTCTTCTGGAAGACGGTTTCCGATTCTGTAACACATGATTGCTAACTATTATGACAGAGAATGTGGAAGTAAATTGACTCCTAAACTAAAATATAATGCGTTAGATAATAATATTGAAAATAACAATAAATAAGAAAAGAGTATAGTAAAATAAAATAGGACAGGTCAGAGTTAACTTCCTCACAAGTCTATATTTGGATACCCTAGTCATTCTGTCTGTGGCCAGGAATTTCATAAAAAATACATAAACTTTCTTAATGATTAATTAGTTGAATTTGGGCAAACAGTCCTTCATCCCACATTGTATAACAGTATTAGTTGAAAAGGATGGCATAGTTCCACAGTCAACAATTCACTACACATCATAAATAATAATAAAAATAACAATAAAACAAAGGAAACTGTATGATAGTAACAATGAGGATGGCACGTGATGATACAATTCAAGATGGATGAGGATAGGAGAGAACTCAACTCTGTGAAAAACCAATTTGACTGTGAGCTGATGCCTTAAATTTTAATTCATGTGTATATAGGTCATAATCTTGGATTGAAGATGATTTATATAAAGACATGATAAAGAGAGAGAAATTTACATATTATGATGAAAGTTGTGACAGCCAGGTGATTAATCACTTTCACATTGTCTACCATCTTATTTTCAGAAAATGACATTCCAGATGAAATGCAACTCCAGGTAAATGATGATAATAATGACAAAGAATAATATAAGTTAAAAATTAATAAATATATTCTGGAAACTTTTAGTCTTATGGTTATTTAATGTTTGAGGTTGGTTGGTAATGACCAAATTTTCACATTTAGTCATTTTCTGTAAAATTTATGTCAGATTCTGAAAAAAATAACAAACATTACAGTAGATTTCTCAATCTGGCAATAAAACAAAACTTTATTTTTGTGCTGATCTCAATAAAAGCTAATTTAATATTGAACTTGAAAATAATTATCACTTTCTACCTTTTTCATACATAGACAATAGATACAAGCTGAGTTTTTTAGGTAAAACTATTTATTTACTTTTTTCATAGAAACTGGAGCATTGTTAAAAACTAAAAACTGCTGAAGAGGGCTTAATCAAGCTGAAAGCATCCAATTTCTTTAAAAAATTAAATAAATAGTTCTACTTAAAAAAACTGAACTTGTATCTATTGTTTATATCAGCATTTCCCAAACTATGTTCCATGGAAAGTCAATAGTGTTCTGTAAAAAATTATGAAAATTAATATAAGCCTTATATGATTTTAAATGCTGTGTCAAGTTGAAACTGGAGTCACTAGTTTATTTTACTATTTCATATATTTTATTTTGCATAATTACAATTGGATAATAAATGTTTGTTTTGTTTTCTTGATTCTTATACTTACTTGCCTAATTTATTATTAATATCTACTTATACTATAAAATAATGAAGGTGTTACATAAAAATTTCATGATTTGTGAAATGTTCCGTCACAGAAAAAGTTTGGGAAACACTGGTTTATATATTGAACTTGAAAATTTCTAACACATTTTAAATATTATACTTTACATTTTCCAATAAGCTAACTAATAAAAAGTATAATATTTAAATATGTCAGAAATTTTCAAGTTCAGTATATAGACAATTGGAGTACTTTCAGCTTGATTATGCCCTCTTCAGTAGTTTTTAGTTTTTAATAGCACTTCAATTTCTTTAAAAAAGTAAATAAATAGTTCTACCTAAAAAACTGAGTTAGTAATAATTGTCTGTATTAGGGGTAGGCAACCTCCAGCCCGCGGGCCACATTATTATATCTAATACCAATGCTGTGTGTACTTACGTATCTGTACCTTCTATTTTTTAAATAAATACTATTATTATCAATTGTTTTTGTTTTGGCCCGTAGTCTCACCATTCTATTATCAATTGTTTTTGTTTTGGCCCGTGGCCCACCATAAATTTTTCATACAGCTCCTTACAAAAAAAGGTTGCCGACCGCTGCTATAAATTATTATTTTAAGGTGGCCCACCCCTGGTCTATATGTTGAACTTGAAAATTTCCAACACATTTAAATATTATATTTTTTATTAGGTAGCTTATTGGGAAATATAAATACAAGTCAACCTGGTTTATGAGACTCTACTTTTACAATTCTACAAATTTAATTTCTACCAAAATTTGATTTATGAGCATTTACTTCGATTTTAAGAGAAATTTATGAAAAAAAATGTTTTAAAAATTAAATAAGGCATTCCTTGCTAATGTAGAGAAATTTAAAAGGTGCCAATATTATCACTTATGAAAGTTCCTAGTATAAAGTATAAGTTTTTAAGAGGATGGAATCTGGATTCAATCTTGGGTTCGGGTTAAAAGCTGAAATGTGTTCATTCATCTAATCTAGCCAACTCCATGATGGCGCTAGCTATAAAGTAATGGAGTTTTTCAGTCCAGGCCCAAACTCCTCCAGAAGGGAGGTATGGGCTTTGAAATTGAACAAATATTTCAGGTGATAAGCTAACTCTTTACTGAGTGACCAAATAGTAGACAATCAGTAATGTCAGTTAGTTAGTGAAATGACATTTTTGTTTGAATTTATTAGGTTGTTTGGAAAGCAATTTTGTTTTTTTCATGAAAATGAATGACAATTTTTTTTATAGTATATAAATATTTTATTTAATTATATATTGACTATTTGTCCAACACATGTGCCATCTTTCTGGTAGTAGCATGATTCCCATCCAACATATGTTGCCATCTTTCTGGTAGTAGCATGATTCCATGCTCAATAGAATTTCTGAACTTTTCTTGCAAAAAAATTGAAACAAGTGATTTTTGACATTCTCATTTAATGGCTTGCAAAAAACTAAACCAAGTGATTTTTGACATTTCATTTAAACTAAGTGTTTTGCTGTCTAAAGATTTCTGTGAAGACTGGAATAAGTAATAATCGGAGAGTGCCAGATATGATGAATATGGTGGGTATGGTAGCGCATCCCCTCCAAGCTGTAAACAGCTTCTGGCAAGTCATCAAATTTGTATGAAGTCTGACAGTATCATGGTGAAACACTGTCTTTTCTGTTAATCAATTCTGGCCTCTTCTGTTTGATGGAATCACTCAATTTGTCCAATTTGTGGAGCAGTACACTTCTGAATTAATTTGGAATTGTATGAAAGAAGCTCAAAAGAAAACAAATCCTTTGAAATCCCACCAAACAAAGAGCATCATTTTTTTTATGAATATCGGGTTTCGGAATGCTTTGAGCCCGGTTCATTTCTTCTGCTTCATGATCACTTGCATTCAACTTTGTTGTAAACAACAATCCATTTTTCATCAACAGTTATGATCAGCTTCAGAAAGGGATCATTTTCTTCACGTTTGAGCAGCAAATCACAGATTTTGATGCAATGGAGCAAATCTTTCTTTGAGAATATGTGGAACCCAAATATTAACGTTTCAACTGGTCATGAAATAAACTGGTCAAACTGGTCATTGAATTCAATAAATTCAATCTTGCAGCAATTTCTCATGTTGTTATTCAGCGGTTGCTTTAACCGATACCTTTATTTTGTCATCATCAGCTTCAACTAACTTTCCAGCACATAATGCATCTTTAACATCAGAATTGTCAGAACGAAATTTTGCAAACCAGTTTTGGCACTGGCATTCTGTTAACATATCTTTTTTATATAACTTTTTTCTTGATTGAACAGCATTCTACTTTTTTGGTAATAAAAAAGCAAAACATGCCAAAAATCTCCATTTTATTTTCCATTTTTGAGAGAAAACAAAAAACAACTGCACAGAATCAAAAAAAAATTTTTATAAAAATACCTTGAAACATCAGTTATCGAAATTTATAATGACAATATGGCTTGGAAAGAAATTGGCAGGTAAAAATACAACTAATGCCACTAGTGGGAAACAAACAAAATTACTTTTCGAACAACCCAATATATGCTTTTATGCTTTTTTTGTTGGATGTATATTTATTTATGTATTTGGATAGTATTTCAATGAAAATCAGTTGACATTTTTTGAACACAAAAATGCATTATAATAATTTTAATGGTAGTTAATACTAATTTAGTTTCTGATTTATATGAATTCAATTTGAGTATTTTCCAGGAACACTTTAATATTGTAAACCAGGATTGGCCTGTACATGAAATGGAAAATTTTTCTTAAAATCTAAATTAAAAAAATAAACACCATAATATTAGAAAAAAATCTACATTTTTTTTTAATATTATGGTTTTATTAATTTACACCTTTTAATTATAATGAAAAGAATGCTACCATGAATTTAATAAAAAATACAAATATTTTTCTGCAATTTTATTATTTTATTAATTCAAGCAATTTTAATTTAAATCTTATTGGAAAAAATTACTTTACAATAAGATTTATTATTATATTTACAATAATATTTTTGCTTATTTACTTTACAATATACGAAAACTTTTCTTGAATGCAGTACATTGAATATTTTTAGAATTTTTTTGGAAGAAATTAATTTTTTAATTATTTTTATATATGAATACATTTAATTTTAACAAGATCATAGCAGATAGCAATCAATGATTTATTTTTCTGGCCAGCAGTAGATTATTGGGTATTCAACAGACATTGGAACTATCAGTTTTAGGTAAGTTTTTAATTGAATATTGATATGGTTAGGTGTTTGAATTTATTGGCTAATCACTTGTTTTGTTCAGATATCGTTATATAAGAACATTTTTTATGCATTCCTTTTGTTATCATTGTCTATGAAGAGTTGAGCTGATAATTATTCAATGATATTTATATACATATAACTTGATTCATTTTTGTTCAAATATTAGAAAGGAATATTTTAAAAACATTTCTTTCTAATCAAAATTAATTTGTAGCCAAATACTGCAATAGTGCTTAATTTATTTTCTTTGTAATATTTTTTGATTTGTATCTTATACTCCTGGCTGATGTTTTTAATTCCTGAATATTGGATAATAGATATTTTTGGAGAATCTTAAGAGAATCTAGTCCTTGAGAACTAGTAAACTTGGGATTTTATACTTATTTTGTAATTTGCATCATAACAAAAATCTTCTCCTTTACGTATTTTATTATAAATATAATTAGATTTAAATTATATTATAGCATTGTGATTAACAATAAATAATATATTTATTTATTTTTCATCATTTTGTTATGTAATTTTCTAATTGTAAGAAACCTATTTGACACTATACCAAAACATAAGTAGTTTTTGTTTTGTTTTGGGATAAAGTTACTGGTATCTTTGTTGATTTGATTATCTAATAGTGTTTTCCAAACATTTTCTGTGACAGAAAATTTCACAAATCCTGAAATTTTTACAGAACACTGGTTATTTTATAATATAGATAAATATTAATAATAAATAAATTAGGCAAGGTTATTTTATAATATAGATAAATATTAATAATAAATAAATTAGGAAAAACAAACATATATTATTAAATTCTAATTATGTAATGTTAATTTGTTTATTGAGTAAACTAAAAGATTAAATGTTAATTTTTTATATTATTAATATCAATTGTTTTTTTCTCAGTTCATTACAAAGGACATTATCTGAATTACGTGAGTACCAGAAACAACATGAATTCTGGTTGAGACAGCATGAAAAACTATTGAATGAACAAGCTCCACCTGAAGTTAAATTAGAACAAAGGTTGGAATATGAAGAACAGAAGATTAGGGAAAGCTTGGATGGAAGAGGTACTTCATCATGCTCACAAAAAAATGAATGCTATGTTTTGCCGATTTTATTAACTGTTATACCTCCATCCTGACATATTTATTTGTTTTACTATTTTCATTTGTTTAATAAATTTTATTTATGTTTTATCGTATTAAAATAAATGATTTATTAATGTCATTTGGTATTCTTTTGTTTCAGTTTAGGCATTTAAACATTAAGAATTTTGCTGGTATTTTTATTTGCAATATTTTAATATTTAAAATTTTATAATTTTATAAAAATTAATATTTGAATCACTAATGTATTGGATCCTAAAAAATATCAGGTATATGATTAAAAAAAAAAAAAAAAAAAAAAAAAAAAGACAACATACAACCCGGATTCGAATCCACAAAAAAAAAAAAAAAAAAAAAAAAAAAACATATCCAGTCAGGTCTGTTGATTATTTTCTAAGGAAAAATGGGAAATTGGGGATGATCACAATGTACATATCATTGAATCTACTGTTTATAATTTTTAAAATCTATGATTGAGTGACTATTGCTTATTGTTAACAGTAGTTACCGTATTTGCCGACATATAAGACGCACTTTTTTCCTTTGAAAATAGGTCTGAAAAACGGGGTGCGTCTTATACGCCATAAATGGATCTTGTTCAAAGATCTACAAGTTTTGTTTATTGTTATTGTTTGTTGTTATACAGTTAAAGCTAAATCAAACTTTACAAGCTTTTAACCTGGCATTAATCTACAATCAAAGTTATATGTAAAAGTGAATATAGAATATTATCAAAGCATTCAAATACTGTAATGTTTGTTTAGTAACATATCTGGAAGTGATACTTAATTATACATATATAAAATACATATGATCTTTCTGGAAATTTTTTTAGAATCAAGTCTTATGCAGCTTTGGAATATTGATATTAATTTTCAGAGAATTACTAAAAAATTTCAGAAAAATTTCTCTATAAATTTGCAGTAATTGTTAATTTGAATAATATATATGAAGTAATATTTGCTATCATGAATTAAAAAAAACTTTTTATTTTAATTGAAAATTGTTGGACAAAATTTATTTATACTGTATGAATAGCTTTTCTTGAGTGCAATATTTTGGAATTTTTCAGACTTTTTTGACAAAATTTATAATTTAATTTAATATTTATTTGTTAATAATAAATAATTAACCTTAATAAAAATCAATAATTCAGCACTTATAAATGAATGCAATGTTTTTAATATGTTTGTTTTACATTAATTTTCTTGCTATTAAGTCTGAATTATTGATCTTTATGAAGTGTTGAACTATACATAAGCAGTTGTTTGAATAATAATTAGCCTTAATTTCTATAAGAATGTAGCAGTTAACAGACTCAACTTTGTAAAGATTATATAAATTGAAATTGTATAATTTGAAGTCTGATTTTTTTTAGTTCTAAATACTTTGAATTAACTGATTAAATAATTTAATATTACAAGAATTTATTTTTATACAGTTATTTAATTCCTTGTAATAAAATATATTACGAGAAATCACAAATAAAATTAGTGAAAGAATACTGAAATTTAGAAGAATATGAAATACAATTGATCTTACATCAAATTATTTATATATGAAGTTAAATAGTTATATTTTATAATAAAAAGATTTTATAACTTGTGAGTGCTATCTAAACCTTACTATGATCCTATGTTAAAAACAAGATATAAAAATTAAATGAATTTAGTGCATTATAATTTCTCTAATACAGAGATTCTTAACTGGGGGTATCCATATTCCTTGGGAGTATGGGAAACAAATGCTCAGAATATGAGACTTGATCTTTGGGTACTGGTATTTGTTTTATTTAATGTATTAATTTATATTTGGGTAGTATGTGAATGGGATGCAATGGAAAGTAAGTGAAGAGGATATGGGATCATATTAGACAATCCATTGAGGTCTGGAGTCATCAAAAGGTTAAGAACCTCTGCTCTAATATGTCATAAAATTTAAATATTGTATAAAAATAAATTAATTTTACTTTTTTGAAGTACTGGAAAAATTCTCATTTAATGTTTTTTATTTGAAATGTTTCTTTTATAACGATTTTATGTTTTTTATTTAGCTGGCTGTACGAAAATGTTACAGTTTACCAGATGTAGATGCCAACATAAAAAGAAAATTAGATTTTATGTACAATGACAGATTATATACTGATGTTAAATAAGTAAATATAATTAAGCAATTTATTTTTTTTATGATTCTGTAAATAAAATTAAAAATAAGTTTGCTAATAAATTAAAAGAATATATTCTACAAAAGTTTTATTTTCTCAATTTAATAATTTTATAACCTCTCATAAATTTTCATAAAAATCTTGTGTATGAGTTTTCTTTTAATATTTCATTTAGCATAAGAAGATAATTTTTACAAATAATTTAACATACAATTACATTTTTACAAATAATTTACATAGCAATTAGTATTAGTAACGTATATATTTCTATTTCATTTTTTTAATATAATAAATTCCTGATTAACCAGGATAGTTAGGGAAATTAATTTCCAGATAATTGATTCTCTGGATAATCTGCAAAATACTCAAAAAATTGTATTATGAACAATATGTATTTAATATTAAAAATAAATAAATTGCATCCACATGCATTTACTGTATTCAAAAAGGAAACAAAAAACTTGTTTATTTGAGCAAGAAATTATTATAATATTTGTAATTTTATTTGATTGTAATTTTAATTACCAATTATTTAAGATTATATAAAGAAATGAATCTGGAGTTATTGAAAAATATTTTAGATATCACATTTAACATAAAATATTGATAATTAAATATCACTTCAATTGTGGATTAACCAATTAATCCACAAATCAAATAATCTAAAACAGTTAATCAGGAGTCTACTCCTGATTAACTGTTATATATTCCAGATGATAAATAAATAAAAAATATTTTATCTAATAATACTAAAATATTGGTTAAATTATTAAAATAAACAACATTATTTGTTAGTCATTCATTTATTGTATCGTTTTCACTGAAATTTAGACAAAATCCCAGAAAATCCGAAGATAAACACTTGTCCTCCATTTTAAATAATACGGATTCGACTTAAGTGGAAAAATCTGATTTGTGTACATCTTTTAATAAATAAATATTAGATTGACTAAGCTTTTGATTTAATAAATTCATACAGACAAATATGCCTGCTTTACAAAACTTCACTGTGCCTTTATGTGGTTTCACCGCACATCTTGCCCGCCAGATCTGGTGAATTTTGTGCTTTTTTGATGATGAAATACAGTGGATTCCGCTTAATTGGGACACGTTGGGACTAATCCATTTTGGCCCAATTAAGCGGCTGCCCCAATTAAACGAAGTAATAATAAATTCTAAAATAAAATATGTAATTCGTAGGTAAATAAATAATAGGTAAAAAATAATAATTAGGTACCTATTTTAATGATTTATTAAAATAAGTACCTAATTATTAGTTTTTACCGTTCTCCGTCTTCAATATTGGGCCACTGAAATTCACACCTCGCCCACTAACTATAGAAATCCATTGATCTAATGCTTCTTCAACTTCTGAATCCTTTCCATCACGCTTTCTTTTTGATGTTCCTGGAATTTCTTTCTGTAATGCCCACTTATTACGCAGTTGATTTTCTTTTTGTAGGAGACGTGTCTATGGTAGATTTTGGTTTATTTCAGCGAGT
>AYEL01078746.1:0-13353 GCA_000484575.1 Olivierus martensii
GTTCATATAGACAATAAATCGGCGAGTGCGTGTCACTGTTCGTTCACCATCAAAAGGCAAAATCAAATCTCATCTGTATAATAATCATTGAATCTATAAGCTTCTAATCAGTGTTTACGAGTTCGTTTTGTAGTAAATATAATAAATAAATACTATTTTCCATATTTTTAGGACATTTTGAATGAGTTTATCTGCATTTTTAATATTTACTATGGTTGTGGGAAGGAGCCGGAACGAATTAATCAATTTTCAATTAAATCCTATGGGGGATTGTGCTTTGGATAATGACAGTTTCGCTGGAATGGATTACCGTTGTTAACCAAAGTACCACTGTATGTTTATAACTCAAAGATTCTTTGGTTCAGGATCTTTCATTTTATAATACAGTGGTACCTCGCAATTTGACATTTGAGTTTCTCTAGTTGGCGCATGCACGTGCATGGAATTGTGTGATGTCATTTGCGATTTGTCAGTTCTTTTCAGGCTACTTTGGTGTTTGCCCATGTTATTTGTGTTAATTTTCAATTCTAAATTTTTCAGAAAGTAAAAAATTTTTTTATGTGTTAATTTTCAATTCTACATTTTTCAGAAAGTAAAAAGTTTGTAATAATAATTTTTTTGAGTGAAATGTAAGGATGGGTTCAAAGAGAACTTTTTTTGAGTGAAATGTAAGGATGGGTTCAAAGAGAACTGACCAGAGATTATTATTATTTTTTGAATGAAATGTAAGGATGGGTTCAAAGAGAACTGACCAGAGGGAATAATTAAAACACTCGACTGAGCAAAGAGACGAAGAAAAAAATTGTAGATAAAGTGCAGAAAGAACTAATTAAAATGTATGTGACAACATTTTGCAACACAGAAAGAAGAATATGGGTACTTGGGTGTCTGCTGGAAGACTTCATTCCAACATCCAAGGGTTAATAAATTGTGTTTGTATAAAATAGTGTATTTTGTAATTTAGTGTGTTGCACAATAGTAAAACATATAAAGTAAATAATATAGTGTATCTCTCTCACCTCACCCGTTAGCAGAGTGGGATGGGACCGATAACGAATTAATCAATTTTACATAGTCTTATATGGGAAATATTGTCCTGCAATTTGACAGTTTCTCAATTCGGCATTACTTCAGCGACAGATTAGTGTCGAATTGCAAGGCACCACTGTACTTTACTCTGCTGGTACAGTAAATTTTACATAAATTTTGAAAACATTTTTTAATGCTTTATTTTAAGTTTTTTATCTTTCTTAAAAAGCAGTTGACATTAATAAAAACAAATTTATTATTATTTTAAACAAATTGTTAAAAAATATTTTTTTGATGGTACATTATACATAGTATTGGTTTTATATCTTTCTAATGATTTATAATTAATTAATCATTTCTTTGTTACCTGTATTTTGTTTATATTTAAAATGTAGTTGTTTCAAATATAAAGGATGTTCATTAATTTCCAGGACTTGCCAGAAATCAAGATAAAATAATAAATATAATGAAATTACATTTTTTAATATTCTTCAAAATAACTTTTTGCTCCTATGTTTCTTATCCTTCACTTTTTCCAATTTTCAGAGCATGTTTCAAAAATCACCTTCTCTTTGAGATCTTAAAATTTTCATTGTTTTCTTCGTGATTTCTATAGTATCAGATTTTCTTCCTTTAAGAGACGCTTTTAATTTTGGAAAAAGGAAAGTCATTTGGTACAATATCTGCAGAATAGGGTGATTGAGGTTAATGTATATTCTCTGTTCCCTAAGAATATCCATAATGCAAATGCACCAGGCAATCAAACTAAATTAAAAACAGACAATCAAACAAAGCTTCCAGATGTTTAACTAATAATTTTATAAGATTGTTAATTCTTTATATTAATATTTAAATTTTTTTTTACAGTTCTGGAAATTAATGAATACATCTTTTAGAATTGGACTTTTTTGCAATTTGTATTTCATTACATGATTTATAAAGGATAATAGATTTATGAAAGAATTACGATGAAAAGAAAATTCTGAAATTGAGTATATTAATAGAAGATGCACTGAAACGAATCAGTTTCATTTAAAATATTAAATGAGACTGAAATAAAATTCATTTGAAATAATAAATGTAAAAGAATTACTTTAAAAAAAAAGGACATTATAGAATTGGATTTATAAATCTTAGATATTTAAATTTATATAAAATTAAAACAGATAGCATTAAAAAGTGCTGTTGCTGTATGTAATTTTCTCTGAGGAAAAACTTATTTTAAATCATTTCTGAGAATAAAAAGTAATTTCAAAATATTTCAATTTTTTTAACAACATATTACTGCATTAATCTGAAGCAATGAACTTTGTGTAGAGTTATCTGATTTAGATCTAGCATTCTCTTGATTAAAAATTTGAGTTAAAAATTTTTTCACTTATTTGCTACTGTTTTGAATTTTTTTTTATGCTAGCTAAGTTAGTGAATACTACTTACTGATGATGAGGACAATAGATTAATATTAACTAGTATTAAAATGCTAATTTTTACAACAAATGGTTAAAAATATTTTATTTTTAGTCAAATAAAGGATATATAACAGCGGTGTTCAATTGTGGAGCAATTTTTGGTCGATCTCTTGTTAATCCTCCTTACTTTAAATAAAATTTAAAGTATGCAAAAAATCCAAATTTAATTAAAACTGAAAACATAATAATTTATTTATCATTTTGTATTATTTTTTAATTCTCTTTAAGTATATTGATATTGTTTGTTTATTTTTCATTAAAATTGTCAAATCAATAATTTTCTTATAATTTGGGAAGTATACACATGAAGCATTTCCAATATTAACTGATATTGCCCAAAAATTCTGTTGTGTTTTGGATAAACATACTTGTCAGAATCCCCTTTTCCAAATATGAATGTCATAAAAAATAAAAAAAAAACCAAATTACAAATGATCATTTGGATGATTGTCTGCCATTAGCCACTTCTTCATATCAACCTATGAAAATATTGTGAGTTCCAAACAATGCCAAATTTCACCTTTAACTTTTTTTTCATGAACGAGCATATCCTCTCTAACTTATGAGTTTGTAATCAATCTGTTGTTTTTTCTAACTTTGGTTTTCCAAAATAGAGAAGTAAATATTTTATTCCAATATACTTGTTTTATTCAATAATCCTATCTACTATTGATATTTTTCTCAGAACATATGTATAAACATCATTATTATAAAGCCTATATTAGCCATTATTATTAACAGTATTATTATAGCCATTATTATTAATAATAATTTTAAAACTTGCAACATAAAATTTCTAATGAAGAAATCAATTGTTTAATAAAAAGTTATTTTCTTTTTTTTTGATTAATAAAATTATTATTATTATTATTATAAACTGTATAAATCTCACAAATCTACTTCTTTATAGATTTTTGTTTCCTACATAAACTGACACTTATTTCTAGCCTAAACTATATTTTCTCTTACATTTATCTTATATAAAAAGTCTCTCGGGACAAAAATAATAGTAAAAACATTTTTATATGTCTGATATTTTTCCAGAATTTTTCTTGTAATACTTTCAGCCTTTCAATTTTAAATTTTAAATGTCACATAAATAATAACAGAAAAATAATATAAATTAAACAATAGAAAAATTTAGATTTTCAAGATTACACCTCTCTAATCATTCCGATTTTATTGCTCTAATCTAATCTAAATTTCGAATAAAGTTGACCTGTTTAATCATGATAACTTATATTGAAAATTACAATAATTTAACCATTTTTATTGATGTGATTATATTTCTATAAATCTTGTTTAAATAAAATATACACTGTACAAGTGATACTTAAAATTTTGGCTTCTGCCTCTTATTTTAAGAACGATAATATTCTAGTCAATAAATTAAGTTTGAATTTGAAAATTTTTATAAATTATTTATAAATCGATATTTTAGAATTAAAAATGTAATTTGTGTAAGAGAAATTGTTTGAAAAGTATCTAGAAAAAAACACAATATTTTATTATATTTTCATACAATATAAAAAAGTACATGGCGAATAAACTTATTATTCGGTCCTGTGGTAATATTCAGAATTTAATTATTCTAAGATAAATATTGCATTTTCTATTTAAATATTCTCTTGATCAGGATATTTTCTTCTTCTCATTGTGGTGGATTGATTTACCTATCTTTATTTGAACAGCAAAAAATAACATTTTATTTATTTCGTTTGTAATAGCATCGCCATATTTTTATAAATATATTTATTTGAACTTTAAACGCTTATTAAATTATAATTATTTAATGAAGTTTGTAATACTGATAAAATTACTATATTATATTAGTTTTAAATCTTTTTCTTAATTAAAAAATGAACAACTCTTTATTAATATTATATCAAAAGCTTTTGTGAACGATCAAAAAATTTGGTTATCATCAAGAACAATTAAGTATCCTAATCAAGCATTTTAAAATATACAACAGAGAAATAATAGCTGCAAATTTTAATTAATATCATTTTATGAAAAAAATGATACGAAATACATAAAAGAAAATATTAAAAATTATACTAATTTAATATGCTATCATCTTTATAGGTTTTAAAGAAAGATTATTAAAAATTAAACATATGCAGTGTATCAGAACGCATATCAATAACAAACAATTCTAAACGTTATCTAAGCTTTTAACCTTTATTTTTATTATGTTTATTTGTGTTTTGTCATATAAAATTCAAATTTTAGTAATCTGATTAGTTTATCAGCATTTGACTAAAAACAAACTGTAAATAAAAAGAAATTAGTTTTAAAAAAGTTTTTATGGCTCATGTTTTCAGTATGATTTATTCATATTGTGTTTAGTACTCGGATATATATTTTTTCATTCATTATCCTTATTATTTTTAATATATAAGTATATAAATATTAATCAATCATTTAATGCTTTTATTAACAAAATGAAAAAACTCTATAACAACAGAATTATATTTAGTTATTCAATTATTGTTTTTTCTGTTTTATGTTCTGCGTTGAATTTTATTTCTGTAATACATTGATGAAACAGTATTTGAATATTTAATTTTCAAATTTAAATATCATTTCACAATTAATTTGCATGTTAAATGATACTTAAACTTAAATAATTTAATCTTTGATATAATACGCGTGAAAATATTTACATTAGGAATATATTAAATAAAATTAGAAAAATATATTAAATTTTCTTAATTTAAAAACTTTTATTTAATTATAAATATTCTATTGCTATATTTTTGTTTAAATAATAATAATTTTTGCAGAGGTGTTTTTAATGTAAGCTTTATTATTTAGTAATTTTTATCTGC
The DNA here is from genome assembly GCA_000484575.1 of Olivierus martensii. Classification (NCBI taxonomy): domain Eukaryota; kingdom Metazoa; phylum Arthropoda; class Arachnida; order Scorpiones; family Buthidae; genus Olivierus; species Olivierus martensii. Next base: position 5,330 of record AYEL01078746.1, read on the forward strand.
ATATCTCAAATGGAAAAATAATAATAATATAAAAAATATAAAAAGCTAATCTATAATCTCTATTAAAAAACTAAAATATGAAAAATAAAAATTTTTGAATAGAAGAACCTGCATGGCGATAAAAAGATTTCTACGAATTTTTTAAAGTACAGTAAATGGTATAGCGATGGGCGTTGTTTGGAAGAGTTTCCTTATTCTTTGATAAAGCAGGAAATTTTTATTATTGTTCCGTAAACCTGATATTTAAGAAAAATTATATTTAAATTCGTTGCATCTACAAAATGTTAGTGAACAAAGAATAATTAATTAACTTCACTAAATGTAAATATAAAATATCAAACATAAATATATCGCAATTTATTGATGTAATCAAACTTTTTAAAATAAAAATAATTATTCACACTTCCTCTTCTTAGATCTCTAAATGCCGAAAGATGGAAAAAAATCCTTTTCTTCCAAATTAATTGGCTTAATAAATTAAAAATAATAATAATAATTCTTTAGTTTTGAAATGTTATATAGCTTATAACAATACTAAAACAATTATTTATGCTAATTAAATTTAAATTCTCATTTTATAAGCTTAAGGAAACCAATAAAATTGATAATTATTTATGTAAAAATACCGTGTATGGCATACAGTATCTACAATACAAGAAACTTTGTATTATTGAAAAGGATTTTAGGGCACGTCCAACTACACTAAGGATTACAGTAACGACAACGACCCCGAGACTCTTGAAGTATCCGCCATTGGCTTATTCAGACCGAGATTGTTAGGAGATTTAGAAAAGTAGAATGCAACTGAGAATCGATCCCTGACATTCTAAATAGGTAAGCTGGTGCAAATACCACTCGGTCATCTGACTGCCATAAAATTTGTTACAGCGTTATTTTTTTCTCTTCGTAAAAGTGACACGTCTTAGGTTGGCACTGGAATTCAGTGCTAACTAACGAGAATGCTTGTTCTCCTCACATCTGTACAGCTGTATCAATACGGAGTTGGAAAGAAGCGAAGATAACCTGATACTAAAACTCGTCACCGAACACGGACAGAGATAGTAATCGACGACGGAGAGTGCTGAGTGAATGATCGAAGGAGAACAAGTGTTAAATTTAAAAATATAAATCTCAATTATATTTCTAAATATTTACATCGTTAATTTTTTTATTTTTTAGTTTACATTTTAAAACGGATCGGAGATTAAATGGCGTAAAAACAAAAATTCCTTCGACACATTCAAACTTATAAACTTTTAAATACGTGATAATATTATTTTTAATTTTTTAAAAAAATTTTAAACAATTTTAAATAAATTTTAATCGAATTTCACTTAGATTGGTAATAAGATTTTCTCAGCTATATAAAAATATTTCTATCTATATATTTTCTTTCAAATTTCGATGATTTTGCACAGAACTATAGGAATTTTATATAGAATTGTTAAATTATTTCTTTCTTCTCATGGTCTCTTAGAATATAGCAAGTTATTAGATCTATACAAAAAGTGACGGCAGTTTCTTTAACATTAACTGCCAAAAATCACCCGTTGCTAGGTGATACATTTCCATCTGAAACCATCTCAGAGAGTTCAATCCAATTTACAATGATCCGTTCTCAGGTGGTTGCACTTGTCGCACACTGCTGTTTATCTATATACCCTTTTCTAAAACATCTGGATTTGTCAATCACAATGAAACGTATTGATCAGGTAACAGAATATTTGGCTCGAATAATGTCTGCAGTCACAATCTGATATCTCTTTTCTCTTGTCATGTTGAGTTTTGAGCACGACATGGCGCCTTTTAATGATGAATGAGATACTTTTCGGATAGTGTTGCGAATGATCCCATCATTCATAACTAGATATTATAAGCTCCTCTTGCATTATAAATCTGTTTTTTTTTTTACCGTCTATATGTATTTTTATATAAGAAGGAAAAAATTTCTGTTTGGTTTCAGATTTTTTTTTATAATTTTGTATTCAAATTTGAATTTGAATAGATGACAGCAAATAACTCATGCAAATTCAGTCGTTGATACCCCAGACGAAAAATTATGATCATAATCGACGTTCTATAGAAGAAAGGCTAGTCATACAAACTGTATACATTATTAATATAAGATATACTATATTATTTTTATAGATCAGTATATAAAAGTAAATTTGTTAAAAAAATTGATCTATTGATTTCTGATCTCATGAATTGCCTGACAGATTAATATTTTTATTATGTATGATCAAATAGCAATAATTTTATGTTGTTCCATTTACTTTAATTTTATATATATATTGTTTTATAATGAGAAATTGTAACTGTATATATTTACTAATGGCCTTCAAGTTTAAAATATATAGCTGATGATGGCCTATTGCGTTGTTCCATTTACTTTAATTTTATATATATATTGTTTTGTAATGAGAAATTGTACACTGTATATATTTACTAATGGCCTTCAAGTTTAAAATATATAGCTGATGATGGCCTATGGAAGACTGAAAATATTACTGTTCTTAATAAAAGTTTCCTTGAAGAGCTGTTTTTCTGTTGAATCTATTAAATCAGAATAAGGGTAATAAATTATTCAGGTAAATTCTTTAATATGAATATCAGGGCTCACTACATTTTCATTTAATATTAACTAATGATATATAGAATTACAGCCATCATGTTTATTTGTTAAAAAAATTGATCTATTGATTTCTGAACTCATGAATTGCCTGACAGATTAATATTTTTATTATGTATGATCAAATAGCAATAATTTTTAATAAATTGATTTTCTAGAAGCTTTTAATATTATGTATTATATTTCATTCAGATTTGATGATAATTATTCGAAATATTCCCCCAAAATAAGTGTCTTCTTTCAGTGAATATCCAAGATCAGTTAATTTCAATAAATCCAAAATTGATAATATGGAATTGTCAACAAAACATGTATAAAATCAAATAATGGAAAAAGTTGTGTGGTTGATTCATTAATCCTGACTGATTTTTCATTTGCACAAATGAACTATGTTCTTAATCTCATTTAACAAAAAAATACTATACTTTTAAATAGAAATAATAATTTGAACATTTATTTTAATATATATTGAACCTAACAGAAAATATTTATTTAGAAATTAACAACTTAATTTCTCTTAATAAAATTTTTCATAATAATAAAATTAAAATATTACTATAGCATTATTCAGCTGTGATGAAATATGTTAGTCAGGGTCCATTATTAGTAGATGTCCACATGCATAGACCTCATACAAATACAAGAAATTTTATGGATGCACTTTTGGCATTTTGGCCAGGTCTTCAGGTAAGCTAACTTGGTAATACTTGTTGTGATTGAATAAACACAAGAAAAAACAATAAAAGATGGTTTGTATCATCATTTATTGTACTTTCTTGTATTTATTTCTTCAAGCAAGTTTAGTTATTCTGAAAATTTTAAATTTTTTTATTTAATAATCAAAAGAATTAATATTGTTTCAGGTACTAAAAGGAGATATAAAACCTGCTATAGAAATTCATGAAATGCTATATCAGGTCATTCAAAGGCATAATTTTTTACCAGAGGTATAATTTGTTAATCATCTATATAAAAATGTAATCAGTAGAATAAAAGATTCATTTTTTGTTTTTTTCTTATAAAATTCTGTAAATTTATTCATCTGGTCATTTCTTTCTAACCCTCTGCTGATAAAATTTGAGGAGTGTTGAATAATACTGAAGTATGCTAAAATATATAGGCCAAATAAACTCAAATTTTGAAATTTTTGTTTATAATAAAGTACTATATTCATTTCTTTAGGTGAATAACTAAATAGAAATAAAATTTAAATAAATAAATTGAAAGCAAATGTTGAATGATACTGAAGTATGCTAAAATATATAGGCCAAATAAACTCAATTTTGAAATTTTTGTTTATAATAAATTACTATAGTCATTTCTTTAGGTGAATAACTAAATAGAAATAAAATTTAAATAAATAAATTGAAAGCAATAAAAGCCATGTTATTTTTTTCTAATATAATTCCTTTTATTATAAGTTCAGAGTATTAAATGAATCGCAAGTATTCTCAGAAAGACATACTACTTATTTTAAAAACATTTTCAGCTATCCATGCAACCTGTTTCAATATTACTATTTGTGGCTTACATAGTATCTTGTTGTTTGTTCCATAAATTGAATTGAATGCACCATCTTTTATTATAAATTCAGAGTATTAAATGAATCGCAAGTATTCTCAGAAAGACATCTGCTTATTTTAAAAACATTTTCAGCTATCCATGCAACCTGTTTCAATATAACTATTTGTGGCTTACATAGTATCTTGTTGTTTGTTCCATAAATTGAATTGAATGCACCAATACTGTGGTGTTTTTAATCCTAGAAATTCAGTTAAGGTCATTCAAAAAATCTGATATTTTTTAAATAATATATTCTGCATATTTATCTCTTAAAAATTTAGCTTTTTAGCCACAAAAATAGTGTCGAGAAATTTTCATGTTCTAATTGACTTAGCAATCTTACTTGTAAGTTTTGTTGGTGTTATTGCAATCAGTTCAATTTGTAAAATACAGAAGTTATGAAAATAATTCATTAGCTGAGAGAAATGCTTTTGCTGTAAAATATAGCTTCTATCAGTATATTCTAAAGCTGCAACATTAGAATATGAAAATTTGAAAACGTGATTTATAGCAGCTTTATAAAAACACCTACTTAAATAAATTATTATTGCTATATATTGATAATTATTATATAAAAAAATTTAAAATTTTAATTATTTTGCAGTTATTTATTATTAGATATTTACAAAATATTATATATCAATAAACATTCTTTTTGCCATTACTTTTTTCACCAATAATACAGTATCATCTTTTTATCTTAAATACATTAGGCAAAGTTAATACAAATACACAAACATTTTTTTATTTTATAAGATATAGCAGATGCAAAAGTGGTTTAGCTTATTGAAGAATAAAGTGAGAAAAGTATAGGAAAGTATGAGGAAATAAATAAAGGATCCTTCTAAGAAGGACTATGGCAGCTCATTAATGGAAAAGTGAAGGCAACCATTGATAATTTTTACAAGAGAAATGAATGAGAAAATGAATTCTACTCCCTATCAATGGAAATATACAAAAAATTTCAACAATATAATTGTTTATAGTTTAGATAAATTTATTTTAAAGAATTTAGTATTTAATTAAAAAACATTAAATTACATATATAGGATGGCTAAAATGTATGGAAACAGCTAAATATTTTGAAAATGGTTTATCAGAATTCTTTGAAATTTGGCATGATGTTAGGTATGCTTACCTCCTACTATCTCTATTTTTTCAACTTTATATCATCATTTGTTTCGAGATCCAAAACAAACTTCCTTTTTTTTAAACATCACTAGAGGTCAATTTGACTGTATTTGAAAAGAGCATTTCATCCTGAACTCTGTGATATAGCACATGCCTACATTATCTTTTAGGAAATTCCAAAAAGACCCATGTTGACTTTAACATTTATAGCGATGATTCACTGCGATCGCTGCTAATGCTTCCTCGTGGCTGGATTGTCAGATGGCAATGGGATGCTATTCTACAAAAAACATTGCAAAAACATTTTGGGCATCAAGTATGCCAGTATTTAGACGAAACATTTCCTGGTAGATGGATAGGAGAGAGGATCAATCAAATGGCCATCTTGATCACCCAATTTAAGTCCGCTTGACTTTTTTTTCTGGAGCCATATAAAAAATCGAGTGTCTGTTAACAGAACAATGCATATGGAGGAGTTGCCGGAATGAATAATGGACGAAACTGCCAGTATGTTCACCAAACACTTTGATTGATTTGTTGCAAACTTCGTTCAACGTGTTCAGTATTGCCAGGAAATAAAGACAGCACTTCGAGTATTTATTGTAATAATTGAATTACTTTTTTTTTATTTTTCTATAATACAGTATGTTGATTCTAACATAACTGTTGTCTTTATTATCATTTTCCAAAACTAAGATTTGAGTAGCTTATTAAAGTTTTTGCAATGTTTTTTGTAGAATAGCGACCCATTACCATCTGATGATCCATCCATGTGGAAGCATTAGTAGCGTCGCAGTGAATCATCAGGATGAACGTTACAGTCAACATGGGTCTTTTTGGGTTTTCCTAAAAGATAAGATAGGCATGTGTTATATCACTGAATTCAGGATGAAATGCTCTTTTCAAATATGGTCAAATTGACCCTAGTGCCCTTTAAAAAAAATGAAGTTTGTCTTGATCTCAAAAACAAATGATGATATAAAGTTGAAAAAAATAGAGCTAATAGAACATAAGCATACCTAACATCATGCCAAATTTCAGAAAATTCTGATAAACCGTTTTCAAAATATTCAGCCGTTTCCATACATTTTAGTCACCCTGTATAAATTAATAATAAATAACATATTGTTATAAAATAATATGCTGTTATTTGTTATGATAAATAATTTTTTTTGTGAAACTGTTACATATCATAATTATCTAATTTCAACCTTAAAATGATCTAATGTTGCTACATTAAGTGGAATATAAGTCTTTGTGAACCACTAGTATTGTATAATGTATGTTCCAACATACATATTCAATTTATGTAGGTTTCACAGAACAATCCACTTATATAAGGTTACCACTTATAATAATAAAATTAATATAATTTCATAAAAATAATAATAATGTTAATAATTGCATAGTAATTGTCAGCTCTTTTTTATTAAAATGCATCAAAAGACTTTCACTCACAAATAAAAGGTTGAATATAATTTTTTGTATTAATTAAAATATGTTTATAATTTTTCAGGCATTTACAGTTGATTTTCAAGTCCATTGGGGTCAACATCCTTTAAGACCTGAATTTGTGGAAAGCACTTACTTTTTATATAAAGTAAGTATTAAGTAAATTTTTAGTTTCCTTTCATATTATTAAAGTAACTGACAAAAATAATGCAAGTATTCTGTTAAAAATATTTGAATTTAGGCAACAACTGATCCATATTATTTAGAAGTTGGAAAGAAAGTTCTTGAAAGTTTGCAGCAATATGCTAGAGTACCTTGTGGATTTGCTGCAGTGAAAGATGTTAGAACTGGAAATCATGAAGATAGGTGAATTATTTTGTGCCACAAAAAATATATAAGAAATGTTTTAATATTAAAATTTGTTTTTTCTCTATAGAATGGATTCTTTTGTATTGGCAGAAACATTAAAATATTTATATTTATTATTCACTTCTAAAGAAGAACTACTTTTAGATATAGATGATTTTGTTTTCACAACAGAAGCCCATCTTTTACCATTAAGTATTTCAAGACTGAATAGCTCCTCCTTCACTGTAAGTTAACAGTATTCTTCTAAGAAGTATTATCACTTTATTAAAAAAACAAATTGCATTATATTAAATCTTATAAATTTTTTGTTGAATAAATGTTTCATTTTTTTATATAAAATTAACATGTTTATTATTATTATTAATGAAAAATTATTATTATTAAATTTTAAAGGGGATAACATGAAATGTCAAGATATTTGTAAATTAAAGAAGTATAGAGGATCCTCAATAGATGTTGTAATTATGTTCCTAAAAACATGTCTTATATCTAAACAACTTATATTGGACATCAATTTCCTTATCAAACTAATGTATTATGTAGGAAATATGTTCTAGATCAGTGGTTGCCAAAGTGGTTGGTATTGACCCCTTGTGATCTGTACTGACTCTTATGAGGTCAATGAGAATTAAAGGATTGTTCCGGAGTTGGTGAGAAATAAATAGGTCTTTAAAAGGTTTTTTAGGAATTTTAATATTCAACAGGAAATGATAACCTAAAATTTTGTCAGTAATTGTTCTTAAAAACATCAAGCCCACCCTTCACATTAAAAATAAATTTTAGTTCAGTATAAAAATGTCTTGTTGCTTGATTAATTGTACATGTTTTTTTAAAATACAGTTTATTATATACTATCGTAATTATTACTATTCAAAAA